>JAXCGZ010008195.1:5000-49739 GCA_037179515.1 Halocaridina rubra
TATTATTATTATTATTATTATTATTATTATTATTATTATTATTATTATTATTATTATTATTATTATTCTCCTTTCAGTGACAGAGATTTCAACATTTCACAATTTTTTTCGTGACTTTTACTCAATGTTTATTGTCTCTGTTCCTGTCCATCATTACATTTATTAGAATTTTCCTGGAGGAAAAACTACTTATCTGAATGCATGTCAAATGAGAATCCAACAGGGTGATTCCAGAATTGCTCTGATTGCATGCATCCAGAGAGAGAGAGAGAGAGAGAGAGAGAGAGAGAGAGAGAGAGAGAGAGAGAGAGAGAGAGAGAGAGAGAGAGAGAGAGAGAGAGAGAGAGAGAGAGAGAGTGTGTCTTAGGAAGAATTATTTGTTTCGTCTGTCAAAACATGCTTTTGAAGGAATACACAATGGGCGTAACACATAACAGAAACAAAAGCAAAGTCACAATAGGAATATATATTTCGCAGTTTAATCCTGAATATACTTCGTAATGATGGCGGTAAAATGAGGCAATGCAACATGTTATTCTGAGGTTTTGATACGCACCTAAAAATAAATGGTTCATAATTTTTAGGGCTTGTTCACACAAGGCGTTTTTAACCGCGGGGTTGGAAACGCGCTGTAGCATTTTCAATGTTTGTTTATGGAATCGTTCACACGTAACCGCGGCGGTGTTTGGAAACCGCCGCAGTGGCGAGATCCCCCTCGCATACACGCAGTTAGCAGGCGTGTCTAGATACATTGAAATGGGTGTCATCGTTCACACAGAGCGGTGAAATGCGCGTTTTAGGGACAGCAGGCTCCATCATTGGCTGTATGCTAGCCAATGAGAAAAAAGACTGTGCGTTACCATGGCAACCTGGAGGCCACATGACCTGATAACCTTAATGAGTCACACACACAAACACACCAATGCATTCCTGGCCGCTGTTAGATATGGAAAGGATTCATTTTGATACAGGTTTATTCATAAATGAAATTGAAAAACGCCCATCAATTTGGGACATGAAATCTAAGGAGTACAAAGACAGAACAATCAAGAAAAAGTGTTGGGAAGGAATTGTCGAATTATTTCACTGACATTCTCAATAAATTGAAAAACTTATTGTCAGGCTCTCTCTAAGAGGGGTACAAGGTTATAAACATGCCATAGGTGAGTCTATCAAGTAGAATTGGATGAATCTAATATCTTCCTTGTAGCTGTTTGCGCCAATGCAACAGCCAAAATCATGCTGCCTCTTCCACACCCATCCTGGCATTGGGTGCCATTAACAAGAAGAAAAAAAAGTGGATCTACCGCAGTCCAAAACGCTTTGTGTGAATGATTACAGTGTTAAACGCGGCGGTGACCGGCAAGGTTGAAAACACTTTGTGTGAACAGGCCCTAAGTGCAATTTTCTGAACGTTTTGCACTAATCTTTTCGTAATTGGCTTGATATAAGCTGAGATTCCAACTAACTGACGCTAATATATTTCGTTTTTCTCAAGTGGCTGATTTCATTATTATTATTATTATTATTATTATTATTATTATTATTATTATTATTATTATTATTATTATTATTATTATTATTATTATTATTATATTGTAATTATTTTTATTATTATTGTTATTATTATTATTAGTAGTAGTAGTAGTAGTAGTAGTAGTAGTAGTAGTAGTAGTAGTAGTAGTAGTAGTAGTAGTAGTAGTAGTAGTAGTAGTAGTAGTAGTAGTAGTAGTAGTAGTAGTAGTAGTAGTAGTAGTAGTAGTAGTATAATTATTATTATTATTATTATTATTATTATTATTATTATTATTATTATTATTATTATTATTATTATTATTATTATTTTTATTATTATTATCATTATTATCATTATTATTATTATTTTATTATTATTATTATTATTATTATTATTATTATTATTATTATTATTATTATTATTATTGTTAGTAGTAGTAGTAGTAGTAGTAGTAGTAGTAAGTAGTAGTAGTAGTAGTAGTAGTAGTAGTAGTAGTAGTAGTAGTAGTAGTAGTAGTAGTAGTAGTAGTAGTAAGTACTGAGTTATAAGAGTAAGCAGATAACAGTAAAGACCATCTAATTAATCTACCTAATGCCATATGTGGCACTGCATTCTTTTCACTCAATAATCCTAACAAAGGTTTGTGATTTGTGAAAATTTTGAAATTCCTTCCCAATAAATATTTCTTTAATTTACATACAGACCATACAACTACCAGGGCTTCTTTTTCTACCTCGGCATAATTTTTCTCAGCTTTTGAAAAAGTCCTAGATGCAAATGAAATAGGTTTTAAAAATCTATTAACATCCTCTTGCTCTAAAACCGCTCCTAAACCACATGAGCTTGCATCACATGTGAAAAACAGAGGAATACTAGGGTCATAATAAACTATAAATTGTTTGATTTCAGTAATTCTTTAACATGTAAAAAAGCTGTATTTTTCTTATCACTCCAAATTCATTCTGTAGACTCTGAATCTAATGCATACAATGGAGCCATAATCTTGGACACAATTGGTAGAATTCTGTGGTAAAATTTCACCTTACCACAGAATGTGCGCAATTCCTGCCTATTCTGGGGGACTGGTATATTCAGTATAGCGGTCACCTTCTTAGCTGATGGTTGAATACCTTGAGCAGATAAGTAACCGTAAGTACAAAAAGTTGCATATCTCTCTTTTCAATTTCAAACCACACTTTTGTAATTTACTTAATACTTTTGCAAGAATAAAAAAATGTTCCTCAACTGTGGGAGCAGTAATCAATATGTCAACTAAGTACACAGCAACATGAGAAATACCTTTGAAAATGCTCTGCATTACTCTCTGGAAAATACCTACAGCACCTTTCAAACCATACTGTAGTCTAGTAAACACATAAAGACCCTGTGGGTATTTATTACCATATACCTTTGAGATTCCTCAATGAGTTCCAGTTGATGGTAAGCATAAATTAAAACAAGTTTAGTAAAGTACTTTCCTTTTATCAACATAGCAAAAATATCCCAAGATGTTGGCAATGGATACTTCTCAAGTTCACAGACAGGGTTAAGGGTTTCTTTAAAATCAGTACATATCCTAACATTTTTGCAAGCACTCTTCAGTGCATTTACCGTGGGACTGGCCCATTCTAAAAAAGTTACTGGCTTAATTATACCTAACTTTTCAAGTCTCTCCTGTTCTTCTTCAACCATTGAAAGTATATAATAGAGTACTGGCCTAGCAGGCTTGTAGACAGGCACAGCTGTTTTCACATTAACAGAAACCTTGAAATCCTTAAAACAACCTATGCAAGTTCAAATACCTCTCCATATTAGCTAAATGTTCATCTGTTTCCTCTTTCTTAGGACCATCAATTGCTTTTACATTAGCATTGTTAGAAATATATTTCCAGTTGAAATGAATCTCTTGCATCCAGTTTCTACCCATTAAAGAAGCTCGATCACTCTTAAGTACTACAATTAGCAACCTGTGATATTCGTCAACCATAGCTATACCTGCAATATCAAGAGGCTGTTATAATCCGTGAGCTTAATGTCTGCATTTAGTAATTCTTCAGAAAAGTTGCACACCTTCCTACATGAATTACACCCATACAAGTGACTGCTGCACCTGTATTTAACATTTTTATCATTAACCATTACATTAACATAATTACCATAAAAAATACGCACAACTTCAGCTGTAGACTGATGTCGCAACTTACCAGATACCTGAAAATCTTCATTAATTACTGAAATATTATGACACACATTTAAATTCAGATATGAAATTTCATCCGAAATTTGGCCATTTACTATATCGGATTCAACAGACTGGAGTACTGGTTTGGCACTCTGAAATTGTAAGATAGTACTACTGACACCTTACCATCTTACATACGACAGCTAAATGTCCTATTCAATGGCAAGACCTACATTTAGAAGTCTTGAAATTGCATAAATTAGTTAAATGTCCTGGAGAATTACATCTAAAACACCTTCTTATTAAACTAGCATCACTCAGGGCATTATTCGGAACGGAAATATCTCTCTCTCGTTGAATATATCATCCTCGGTGACGAAAGTATTTAGCAGGAACTGGCTTACCTGAATAATACACTTTACCATTTTTATACCTGTTTACATTATGAACAGCTGTACTGCCACTATCAGCTGAAAAATATGTATTTGCAAACAGAGTAGCAATAGTTTCATTTAATTCTTCTTCCTCAGCAATGTTCACAGCTTCCGAAAAAGTTAATTTTAAGCCTGCAGACGCTTCCAATAATTTGTTAGCTACGGACCACGACTTTACTCCTGCAATTAGCTGGTCCATTAACATTTGATCTAACATCTTTCCATATTCACAGTATTGAACAGAGTACTTGAGCACGAACACAAAAATCCTGCAAAGATTCCCCTTTCTGCCACATAACATGCCTGAACTTTGTCCGCTCCACTCGTGGGTTTTTCGTACCTCCAAAATGTTTGTGTAGGCTAGCGAGCACCTCTGCATAGGGTAACGCTGACGGAACTTTAGGATATAGTAAATCTTTCAGTACTTGATATTGGGCTGGAGATATAACCATAATAATAAGAAGAGTTCTTTGGATCACTGCAGCAATGGAAACATAAATAAGCATAAAGGTATAAATAATGCAGCACATCAGCAGGGCAAACAAACAACTTCGTAGGGGCTCAACAACAGTGTATTACCCGCTCTAGTCCACACACCAGTCACCAGTAATACATAGATCGCGCTGAGTGCATGAACATCAAAATGCGCACAGGCGATATATTTGAATACTTAAATATATTACACCTCTAAAATGCTTTCTTCAGATATTTCTGCCCTATTTTCTAGATCTTCACTACTTTGGCGTTTCTTTCAGCCTGTCTACTTTTTAGTGTTTAACATGTTCTAATATAAGCTGCTACTTCTTCTTCTCAGTGGTTTCTTGGTGCCTGGGCACTGTGATGGCAATTTTCTTTGCCCGTCTCGATGTCATACTTATATAAAATATTGCTATTCTTAATCGTTCATGTGTCATTTCACTTTTAGAAATAATTCTTGATTTTTATTTATTCATCAGAATTTTTTTCTAATAATTTCTTCACCTTTCGTAAATTTTATCTAGGTCGCTCGAGATATTCTCTCTCTCTCTCTCTCTCTCTCTCTCTCTCTCTCTCTCTCTCTCTCTCTCTCTCTCTCTCTCTCTCTCTCTCTCTCTCTCTCTCTCTCTCTCTCTCTCTCTCTCTCTCTCTCTCTCTCTCTCTCTCTCTCTCTCTTGCATAATGTCTTTTATCGCCTCATGTCGCTCTCGTTAGACTGTAAATTATCCTCTCGACCAAGAATTTCCAACACTTCACACACTCCATTTTAGCACACATGTTGACAGGAATATAGGTAATATTAAATAAAGTTTGATCAAGTAAAAATATAATTTATTATAGATTCAAACTGTCAACTAAAGTCACTCTAGACGAGTAGTAATATTTCAATATGATTTTTTCAACTTATGAGAGTAGCGTAGTGGTAAGAATACCAGTTTCAGGAGGTGACAGACCCGTGATTGAGCTCACCACGGTGTATTAGGAAGGGCCTCCAACCTTTATTCCCCTTCTCCAATCTGTATCCACCCCCATGATGGGGATCAATAATGACTAGAATAACACTTAACGCCTTGCTTATGGATATATCTGAACAGAAAACAAGATTTTCATTATTATTATGATATTTATATTACTTCAAAATCAGCTTGAATTAATTAATTAAAAAATACTTGACCGGTTTCAATAATAAATAAATGAACTTTGTTACTTTTTAGCGGGTGTTTTTGCTACCACAGACAATTTTAGTGTTTTGGTTTTTCTTCGTCCTCGCTTTCGTGAGTGACATTTATTGTCTGCTATCTTTTTATGTGTAATTTGGGTGAACTACATAGATAAAAATTTATTTTAATCATGCAGTACTTACAAGAGTATACAGTTGTATTTAATTAGCATATATTTTATGATAAATACTAATCTATATTTTGTATAGATAATAATAATAATAATAATAATAATAATAAACCTTTATTTCCAAAGTACATTGGGTATTCAAATAAGATACATATATATTCCAGATAGACATCTGTGATGTACGATATAGACATACTAAAACAAACAAATCATAAAGATGAGTGTACCATTAAAAATTACAAGTAAAATCTTCCTTTAAGAGTAACTTCTTAAGATTATATTTAAAAGTATACACTGAACCTGCATTTTTTAGTTCTCTGGGAAGCTGATTATATAAATGAGGTCCACGAATGTTTATATCTCTTGAGCCAATATCAGTTTTAGACCTTCGTACTAATAAATCTTCCCCTTGACGGGTAGTTAACCCGGTAACTGAGCTTACTGTAGAAAAATTATACAAGCAATGAGGAAGATTGTTTCTTAGTATATTAAAAACAAAGGTACATATATCAAAAACATATTTATCTCTAATCTTTATCCATTCTAGATCTTTTAAAACAGGAGAGATGTGCTCGTATTTTCTTACATTGCCAACAGCCACTCGTGCTGCAAAGTTTTGTAACTTTTGTATTCTTTGTAATTGAGTCTTATTTGTACATCCCCAAACTTTGAGACAGTAATTAATTAAACTCATAGCTAAGGACTGGACAATTATTATATGAGTTGATGTTTCAAATGAGTCTTTTACCCTATTTAGATATATTAGAGTACCCATTACTTTTTTATAAATTTCATCTATATGCATTTCAAAATTCATGTAACGGTCAAAATAGACACCTAGGTTCTTTACCGAGTTCATTGGCTTAATGATATTACCGTTAAAATTTTTATGAAGATTGTCATCAACTTCTGATAATAATTGTCTGGATCCGATAAGAATAGATTGGGTTTTAGTTTCATTAAGTAACAGACCATTTTTTAGAAAGTAACGTTTAGCCATATACAAAATTTCTTCTGCTCTACGAATAATATTTTCTAAATCATTAATTTCTCCTTCAATTAAGATTTGAGTATCGTCAGCATATTGAATGACATAACAGTTAGGTAAATATTTTACTAGATCGCTTACATATATTAGAAAAAGTATAGGTCCTAGGATCGATCCCTGAGGGACCCCAAACAATACCTTCTTGCGACTTGAAACTACATCTTTTATTCTGACTGACTGGTAGCGGTTTTTTAAATAGTTCTCGAACCAGCTTGGGTCAATGTTCATTTTTTTGCATTTTTCTAATAAAATAGTATGGTGTACACTATCAAAAGCTTTAGCAAGATCGAGTAGTAGTAGCAATGATATTTTCTTATTATCTATATTTTTGTATATTTCATCTGATATTTTCAATAAGGCAGTTTCAGTTGATAATTTTGGCCTGAAACCGTGTTGACTTTTTGCAATAAGTTTATTTTTTTCAAGAAACTCACTTAACTGATTTGCAACAATCTTTTCAAGTATCTTTGATAAAATTGGTAGTAAAGAGATTGGTCTATAGTTAGAGACGTCGTCAGGATTTCCATTTTTAAAACCAGGAATTACATGGGGATTTTTCCATAAATCTGGGTAAATATTGGTAACTATGGAAGTATTGATTATTACCGTCAGATAATATGCTATTACAAATAATGAATCTCTAATAAAACGAAAACAAATTCCATCTGATCCATATGCATTAGAGTCTTTCAGATTTTTTATTACTAAGATTACTGTATTACAATCTACTGTAGTAGGGTTAAAGACATCATTACTTCTATTGAATGCACTATGTTCTTCAAGATTAACATTATTATTATTATTACTACCATCATCACTATTATCATTACCATTACTACCACCATCATTATTATTTACACCATTATCAACATTACTATTATTATTACTACTACCATCATCATTATTATTACCACCATTACTATTATTGATTTCATTTATTATTTCTTTTTTTGTTTTTTCAAAGGTTTTTTTCCCCACTTCAGCGAAAAAATTATTGAACTCTTCTGCTTTAGCACTTACATCTACCTCATCGGGTATAATTGATATGTTACTACTTTTATTACAGTTATTGGAAAGCATGGTTTTAGCAATTTTCCATGTATCAGAGATATTGCCTTTAGCGTTTTGAAATTCATTTTTGTAATACTGCTTCTTACTGTTACTTAATAATGATTTTACTTGTTTCTTTTGCTCTGTAAACTTTTCTCTTAAGGGGATATTATCTCTTTGTAGTTTTACTTCATTTTGTAGTTTGTCTCTTTCTTTCATAATGTTTTTTTATGTCATCTGTTATCCAAGGAGCGGGGGGACGAAATATTTCTCTTGTCACGAGTGGTGCACATCGATCTATACATGATGATAAGACACTGGTTAAAGTTTTTACTTGTATATTAATATTATCGGTATATAGAATTTCATTTAATTTATGTACTTCATTCATAAGTAAACTACAAAGTAATTCTTGTGAATAATTTCTTAAGCATCTGAATGTTTTAAAGATTGGTTGTCTCTTTGGTTTGCGAATATTTAGGGACGTTACAATTTCCTCGTGGTCTGCTATAGGGCTTGGCATTACGTCACACTTAGTTATCATATGTTTGGAGTTTGTTATTACTAGATCGATTTGGGAAACTGAAGTGGGAGTGATTCTAGTTGGTTTATTTATAATCTGTTCTAGATTTGAATTCTTAATAAGTCTACTCATTTTATTTTCTCTTTTTAGTTGATCATCATTAAAATCGCCATATATAAAAACTGGTTTGTTTTTTTAAATTATCTCCTTAAAAACGTCCAAAATATAGCTAAAAGAGGTTACCGGGGCTTTGGGGTGGCGGTACACGCAGCCTATGATAACAGAAGGAAACTTTTTATGTTGGACAGAGATCCATTTATCTTCCACTCCTTCGTGCTTCTCAGTTTCAAGATTTAGTTCAGTGGCCTTCAAATAATTTTTAACAAATAAACATACACCTCCACCTCTACCACTGTCATAGCGATAAATATTATATGAAGGAATATTAATAAATGCATTATTAATTGACGGATACAGCCATGATTCGCTAATGCAAAGAACATCAATATTTTCTTGTACAAGCATATGTTCAATTTCTAGTATATGGGATAACAGAGATTGTGCATTTATATGTACGACAGATAATCTATCATTATATTTACAAGTAACTTTCACCTCGGCAGCAGTAACAGCAACAGCAGGAGACGAGGTATTACCATGTTTCATTGGGGTGGTATCCATAGTCATAGTTGTAGTTTCGACTGTGTGATTCTGCTGGGAATTCATCATTGTAGTGTGTTCTGGGGTTAGCCCATGGATCCTGGTGTCTGTACCTGCCGTTGGATGTGTAACGCTGGTTTGAGTACGTGCCGTGGTATGATCGGGCCTTCCCAAAGTTTGTATGCCTAGGTGAGTGTCTAGGGTTGTAAGAGCCATCACTCCAGGAGAAGTCTCTTGTGCGTGGACGGCGATAAGAGAGGTTTGTATCGTGTCTCTTTCTGTAGTCTCGCGTATAGGGGATTGTTTCATTAGCTCTTTGATATCGTTCTGGTTAGATCTACCACTATGGAGGTTTACTGATTAGATTTTAACCCTCCTAATTTTGTATTAGATTGCACGTTATCTGTATGCAGTTCCATAAACATAACCAGCAAGCCTAAAATTATTATTATCGTATAATTAGAGGATAGGTAATGTTCCATATTGTGTTTATAGTTGACAATTTACCAGTATACAACCAGGGAAATATTTTTCCAAGATTGTTGAAAATAAAATGCTCTCTTAAGCTAACAGGCTATAGTAATTTTCTACATTGAGAGCAAAATTGTGTATTTTTTATTCTCAAATAGTTTTTCATTTTGCCAAATACCCATGGAATTTTAGGTGCTACTTAAGAGTGTAGTCTACCTCACCATCTGTAGTCTGTTGTACCTAACCTAATTTAAAAAGGTTGGTTAGATTAGTTTGGTTAGGTCAGGTTAGGGTACTGACATAGCCTAAGTAATCTAACCTAACCTTGTTAGGTTAGGTTTGTGTATAACAGGCTGCAGATAGTGAGGTAGAGTGCACACTAAAGTAGCACTGAATTTTGTATGTGCAGTTGCGCACCTGCTTAGGTTAATCTCATATGACCCTGATACATAAAGCTATGTTGGGTGGCTTTATTTTACACTATATCAGTATGCAAGCAATATATTGCACCATGAGTGTTAGATGTTCATCTCCCAATGTGGCTAGGTTAGGCAAGGAAAATTAGAGTAGACTAGATTTGAATTTTTTACTTTGTAAGTCATCACTATACAGTCAATAAAAACGTACATTTTGCATTTAGTATGCGTATGGATTATGTAGATAGACTTCATTAGGCAGCCATTATTTTTAAGGCAAATCAAGTATTTTATTTACGTTTTCGTCTTCGTGCTTATTATAACGGTTTTTGTCAAAGTGTGTCATAAAATTCCATTGGTGGAAAATGTGTTATTTTTGGTTAGTATTGTGATTCACTGATTTGTAATCCTAATTCAAAACTCAGCTGTACATAAGCTCTTTACCATGATATGAACAATTTTTTAGCATAATATCCACTTGAAATAAGTCGTCTTCTAAATAAATCTGCTCTTTTCCCACAGCAGCGATAAAAAAAGACTGAAAATTTTGGATATCAGTAGTTTCTGAGTGGTGAGAACTGCAAATGCATGTGTTTACCTAATTGTTTATCTAATTGTGTTTACGGGAAAGAGCCCAAAGCTCGCATCTTCCCGTCTCCTGATCGGTTCTATTTTATACTTAGTGATACTTATCATACCTGTCCTTAAAACTATGGATTGAGATAGCGTTAACCACCTCCTCGCTTAGCCAATTCCAATTATCAACTACTCTTACACTGAAAAAGTATTTCCTTACATCCTGCAAAGAAGTTTTCTTACGAAGCTTCAAACTATGACCTCTAGTTCTAGAGCCAGCCATATCAAAATATCGATCCCTATCCACTCTATCATAACCATGAAGGAATTTAAAGACTGTCACCATATCCCCCCTCACTCTTCTAGCTTCGAGTGATGGTAAGTCTAATTCCTTCAGCCTCTCATCATAACTGAGATTGCGTATTTCTGGCACCAGTTTCGTGGCATGTCTTTGAGCTTTTTCAAGCTTAGCTATGTGCTTTTTCAAGTGTGGATTCCAAAAGGGAGCTGCATATTCGAGTTTTGGCCTCACATAGGTTACATAAATATTTCTGAACATTTCCTTGTCCATGTGCCTGAAGGCTACCCTTACATTTGATAAGAATGTATATGCTGCCCTTACTATGCCATTTATATGTATTTCTGGAGACAACTCTGACAGTATGTTTACTCCTAGATCTTTCTCACATTCTGTCTCTTGAAGTTGTACTCCAGCCACCGAGTAGTCAAGCTTGGGCCTTCTTGAGCTTGTACCCATTCTCATTACCTTACATTTTGAAGTATTGAATTTCATTAGCCACTTTTCTGACCACTCATGCAGACTATTTAGATCCTCCTGAAGTTCTCTACCATTGTTCTTGTTTTTTACTTTCTTCACAATCTTTGCATCATCTGCAAACATATTCATGAATGAATTTACAGACTCTGGTAGGTCATTTACATATACAAGGAACAAAAGTGGCCCTAAAACTGAACCCTGTGGAACTCCACTACTAACTCTTCTCCATTCAGACACTAAGTGTCTTACTCTAACCCTCTGTTCCCTTCCTTCTAAGTAAGTTTTTATTCATTCCAAGACATTTCCACCTATTCTACCCATTGCTTGCAGCTTCCTAATAAGTCTCCCATGTGGAACAGTGTCAAACGCTTTCTGGAAGTCTAGGAATATGCAGTCTGCCCAGCCCTCTCTTTCCTGTAAGATTCGGCTTACCTCATCATAAAATTCTAATAAGTTTGTTACTGTTGATCTACCTTCTCTGAAGCCATGTTGCCTCATTGACAAAAAGTTGAAGGATTCCAAGTGAAGAGAGATATGTTTCCTTAGTAGTTTCTCCATAACTTTGCAAACTATGGTGGTCAAGGAAACTGGTTTATTGTTCAGAGCCGTATCCCTCCTTCCCTTTTTGAAGATAGGTATCACATTTGCTTGTTTCCAGCATCTTGGAATCTCCCCTGACTCCAGTGACTTTTTAAATATGATACTTAGTGCCACTGCTATTGAGTTTGTGCATTTTTTAAGTACATGAGGGGATATGACATCAGGACCTGTAGCTTTATGAACATCCTAAATTCATCAGCGCTTTGCATACCTCTGTGGCTGTAAGGTTGATGTTCTCTAATACCGGCCCTTGAGCTTCTATCTCTGCAATCTGAGGGGGTGGGGTATTTTCTACTGGAAATACTGACTGAAACTCCTTGTTCAATTCTTTGCAGATCTCTTCATCCGTCTCAGTGATGCTTCCATCCACTCTCTTTAGCCTTAAAACCTGTTCTTTCACCTTCAGTTTTCCTCTGATAAAGCTGTGGAAAAGCTTGGGATTTTCTTTAGCCTTCCTGGTGATGTCCCTCTCATAGTCTCTCTCTGCTTCTCTCCTTTCACTTAGGTAGCCATTTCTTGCTCTTTTGTAGGTTTGCCAAGCATTTATGTTTTTTCTCCAATACCTTTTCCAACATTTGTCTCTCCACTCCTTAACTCCTTTACACTCATTATCGAACCATTTCTCTCTGGCATGAATTACACCTACTTTGGTGACAGGTATGCAGCAATCTACTATCTTCCCATATTTCTCACAAAAGATGTCATACATTTCTTGTACAGATTTGTTGTAAAATAAGGTTCTCCAGTCAATAACTGCAAAAAGCTCATTCATTTTGATGTAATCTCCTTTCGGATAGTTCCTCCTCATGTCCTCAGTGCTACTACTTTCAGGCAGAATATCTTCAATGATATACTCCATCAACAACACACAGTAGTCACTTTTTTCCAATTGGTGGCTCATACTCAATTTTTTCAATATCCAACACATTATCTGTGAATACTAGATCAAGTAGTGATGTCTCATCCCCACCCCTGGCCCTCGTTGGTTCCATTACATGTTGGTGTAGGAAATTCCCTTGTACGCAATTTAGGAATCTTGCCCCGAAAGAGTCCTCGCCACTGTGTGGATGAAGATTTATCCAATCTATCTCTTTATGATTAAAATTTCCCATAATCAGAATCCTACATTTTCTCTCCCGTGCCATGTTAACAACTGAGTTTATGACTTCAATAGTACCTATATGACTTTCCTCATAAACTTCTAGCCTATTTTGGTTCCTTGGTGGGTTATATACAACAGTTATTATTATGCTCTCTGACCCAGTATTTATGCGAGCAACAAGAAATTCCTTGAACTCACTTTTTATAGCCAAGTTTATTTCTTCAACTTGAATCCTTTCACTTATGAGCAGTGCTATCCCTCCACCAATTCTCTCAGATCTTTCAACCCTTAATATTCTGAAGCCCTTAGGAAAAACTGTGACACTGTTTATGTCCTCACTCAACTTAGTCTCTGTAATTGCTACTATATCTGCCTTACTGTTGTGAATCCTATCTTTTAATTCTACTGCCTTACCAGCTAATCCATCAACATTTGTGTATAACAGTCTTAATGAGGCCCCATCCCCTGATCTTCTGTCATTATCTTCTTTATCTCCCCTTTGTCTGGAAGAACTCTGAAATGAAAATTTTTCTTCTCTTCATTTCTTTCCTAATTTAACCTTCTTGCCTCTTCCAACAAGTTTTTGACCTTTCCCATCTCTTCCTGTGTTCTGTATCGTCTAATGAACACTTCTTTGAATTCTTGAAGGTCTTTTAGACTTTTTTTTTCTCAACAATATTTCCCTACATGTTGCCCCTCTATCAAAGGTTACTTTTGTTGGTCTCGGCTTTCCTTCCCTCGAATATTTGCCTAGTTGGTGTATGTTTACAATATCCTCAGGACCACAAACTACTGCAAGCTTTCTTATCAGGTCTACAACCCTAGCTTTATTTTCTTCGAGTCTCCCCTGCCATGTTGGCTCCTGGGATTCGCTTATGCCTGATATTACCACTGTCTTCTCTTTATCAAGTGCCTGTTTGATGAGTGTGCTTGCCCTTTCCATCACAACGTTTTTCATATTTTCGATGTGTAATAACCACAACGTGTCTTTATAGAAAGTACAAAATGGGACTATGGAGGCTTTAGTAAAAGTCATAATGGAATAAAAGTAATTGCGCATAATCAGTCAACCATGCCAAGGAGTAGGCTAGTTATTAGCCTTCATAAATCGTGTAGCTGTGGAAACATCCATTGAATGCATGAAAAGCCTGCATTTGTAGCTCCAGGAATAGATTTAAGAAAGATGCTTTCAGAACTATAGAGACTCTTCATAAAGTGCAGACTTTTAGTTATGTTAGATTAGAACTGTATACTGAAACTTAAAATAGATTCCACTTATTTCTATCATTGGCTTAGAGATTCTTCATAATGAGCAGACCTTAACTTAATTTAGATTAAGGAAGTAGGTGGAAACTTCTTAGACAGTTTCAATTTGTTACTCTCATTTACTGAAGTTTAACATTGTTTGAGGATGGATATGATAGTCTAGTACAGGGGATCCCCGGTTTATATGATCCCTGACTTACGGGATTCTGCCGTTGCAACAAAGGCCAATAAATTAATAATAAATCAATAATAATAAATAAATGTGGTAAATTCAGACTGCATGCGATAAACAATAGTGAGCATACCAGATCAACACACAGCTAGCAGCAAAGCTGTATTTGTATATATAAAGTTAATGGCATTTATTTATTTATTTGTCTTTGTATTTGGTTATTTTGAACGATTATATTGGATTTATTTACAAAATAACCAAATACATAGCCGCAAATATGAATTTATGTGAAATTGTTGAGTGTTGTAAAAGCATACGTCATCACGTGGCATTAGAAGAGGAAGGAGACCATTGCTCAGTTCACTCTCGTCCACCATATTGTTATAGTCCTCATCTGCTCTCTCAGTTTCACTCATTATTGACCTTAATGTCTCCCAAGCATAGTGGTGATATTTTTTTATGGCAGTGCTGCAAACAAAAGTAAGCCATCACCATGGAGCTTAAATTTGCAATAGTAAAACATTCGGAAAGGGGAGAAAATGCAACTAACATTGGCCTCTCACTGGGATTAGCCTGTTCGACCGCTATGATGATCATTAAGGATAAAGTCCTCTTACTATTTTTATGTCTTAGATTACAAGTAAAGGTAAGCAACACTGTATAGTGTACTTTCATTATTTGTATGTCTTAGATTAAGAACTTTTACTTCTATATTTTAGAGTATTTATTTTCAACATTGGTGGGGGGCCTACGTTCAAATTTAGATGTTTTCCAACTTACGATGATTTTCGGGTCACAAAAGCTGTCAGGAACGGAACCCTGTTGTAAATTGGGGACCCCCGATACTCTTTGAAACGGTGCTTGATGTCATATTTTTCATTATATAAAAACGTCATATTTTCATCACCTCAGTGATCAGTATTAGACAAATGTATTTATTGTATTACAAGTAGCATTTACTGGATGCCTTTGGAATGCATTACAGTGTTGAGGATGCATTGCCCATCATTATTATTATTTATGCCAAAGAGAATATTGGATGAAGATTTTGTAGGATATATGGACATATCAGTGGAAGATGAGTACTGTATAAGCTTCTGAATTTGTTTTTTGGTTCGTTTCATCTTGATATGGTACTGTAAATTGTTTCATAGAGGATTTTTGTCAATTTTTTATTGTGTTATTTAACTTACCTTATATCACAGGAAATGACAAAGTAACACAGAGACTGTGATGCATTAATTCAGGATGTTGAAGATATCAGAATCCATAGCAATTACAGATGAGACAGTTATATGTTTTAGAATTTGTCTTGTTATATTTGTAGATTGAGAATTGTACTATAGCTTGAAAAAAAATATTTATCAGAGTTTTGCCTTATATTTCAAGAAATAACACACACCTTCCCTTTGCGGTAACACATTGCTCATAACCATGAAGCTGTGCATATAAAGGGAACTGCAATTCACACATCACCAAGAAGGATACTGGACAGTAGCATCTCTACCATCTGTAATGACTCGTCTTAGTTAATATCAATATTATATCATTTTAAT
The DNA here is from genome assembly GCA_037179515.1 of Halocaridina rubra. Taxonomy (NCBI): domain Eukaryota; kingdom Metazoa; phylum Arthropoda; class Malacostraca; order Decapoda; family Atyidae; genus Halocaridina; species Halocaridina rubra. The sequence goes on from JAXCGZ010008195.1 coordinate 21,178, forward strand.
ACAGCATTTATTGAAGCATTGTTGTCATAATTTAAGTCAATAGAATATCTTAGTTAAAAATATTTAAAGTTGCTAACAGAAAAGTTAGTTCCTCGTTCAGCTGGAGGTCATTCCAGGTGGCTACAAAGGTACCACATTAATCAGTTTATGTGATCTTCTCAAATCCAAATCTATTTATATCTTCATGATATTGATGAATGTATTCTTTAGTATTTCGTTCTTATTTAGTTGTTGCACTTTGTGCTTCTGTTCGTCATACTGTACTTATTAGCTGAAATTTAAGTGTCAATTGTTGTAATGTGTTGAATTTGAGAAAAGGAATGGCTGTATCATATATTATATGGACTCTGACGTTGTTTTCTCTTATTGGTAACGCCTCTTCAATGTTATATCTGTCTGTATAGCATTGTTATGATGTTATTTCTCTTATCAAAGCTTGAACCAACCTATTCATGGTAGCTTTAAATATCCTTGTGATCTGGTATAAATGCTTATAATAAATACAGAGACATTTCTTGGAGAGAGTTAAGTATTATTTTCATGGTAAATTTATTCAGAATATGCACACTAATATAAAGACTTGGCTAGAATATGTAGATACTGTGTATGTTAAATATGTTAATAATTACATATTTTCACATATCAACTGAAACCTTCAGTCGTACATGATTACTTAAAATTTTAAGCGTTTTAACTTGTACTAAAGGTATGTTAAAATTGATGTCTATTTATTTCAAAATGTAGATACGTTGACGTGTCCATTGATATTCACATCAGTATTAATTCCTTTTCTCGTTCGTTCATTGCAAAACGCAGTTTTCATTTCGTCTAATGATACAATTGTCATGGTAGTGACGTCTTGAAAACGTAATTTCTTGATTCTCCTTAACTATATTGCATAATCATTAATCCTTAATGCTTATATACACCAACTACAGTATTATTACTTTTTTCTTAGCTTTAAGTCTTTAAAACAGTCTGATTTTAGATTGATTGTCATTATTTTTTGCCGTGCATATCTGAGCTAATGGCATAAGCAATTACTCCATTCCTGCCCCACCTTATTTCTTTTATTATAATATCACGTCTTCCTTTTAAAATATATGCATTTTGTAATATAAACTACATGCAAATCTGTATTGAGATGTTTTCTGTGAAATCACATGAAAGCTTGGGAGTATTTCTCAACGCTTGGTGATCAAAGGATACTTTTTAGATCTCACTTTGCTAACTCATCCAAAACTTTGTAGGGTATTTTATATGTATCTTTGTTTTCAGTATGAAATTAAGTGTTTCATTTACAGATTTAGTTATTTTATTGTTCTAACTGATGACAGTCATGATATTCTTATAAAACATCATAACAAAGATACCAATGATATCTTTAGAGTCCAGCATCCGTCCGAGAACGTTTTTAGCTAATCTTGTGAAATCCAGCAATCGAGATCATTGTGATAATTAATGTATGTATTTTATACATTTGGCAACATAATAAATTAAAAAATATGTAGATGAAAGACGAATAGCTGAAGCTAATATAATTATAATAAAAAAAATAATAAACAAAAGTAGAGTCTTCAAATTTTCATTCAAGAATCTATTGAATTGTCTGTGATTCTTCTGGTTTCTCTACTATTGCACAGTTGTGTGTTACTCGTGTTGTTACTACTTTAGTAGAGAGAATTATGTTGTTCATGGATTAAGTAATTCTCACTTCATATGTACATGAAGTGTTGTTTTTGTTATTTTTTTTTAAGTGCAATATGAGTTGCCTCGTTATCTCATTACTTGATTAAGTTTTTTATTGGTATGACACTGGGACTGGCGAAGAAAGTAGTCCACACTGGACCAAGTCACCAATAGAATATGAGAAAGAGAGCAAAGACAAAGAGATTGGGAGTGTTGTGACTTGTCAGATTTGAAGGGACAATAAGAGATGCGTTACGAATACGCTAGATGCTAGAATATACGGTGTAGATGTAGGCTTAGGAAAAGAACCGAAACTGAAGGTAAACTTAACATCGAGCTGTCCTAGCTAGTCCTATATAAGTTCAAAAGATCTTCAGTTGTAATATTACAAGGGGTGGCTGGTGCCATGGGCCAACCCACTATTTCGAAAAGTTGCCAAAAGAAAAATATAAAGATGAATAAACTGCATCAAGTGCAAAGATTGAGGATCGTCATATATCTTATGGTTCTCACCGAAGTATGATTTCCTTCCTCTGGGGATTGTTAAATCTGTTATTATCATCACTACTACTAAGCTTACTCTTATTTGGTTAATAATTCAGTATGAACATGACCTCTAACTCATCAGAAAGGAAACAGTGATATATGAGAAACTGTGCACAGAGGTTACAAAAATTTACTTGAAGTAATGCTTTCGCTAGACTGGTGTGCTCGAGTCACAATTTGTAAAAGTAATACATATTTGTTGAGTAAGAGCTGCTTCTTACTTTAGAGCTGAAATAAATCCTCTTATTTACATAATTACAGTTAATTTTGCGGAATATCTATTAGGGAAAAAATTATGATGCTTCAGCGACTTGTACGTATGTGAAAAGTCCCGGACACTATTCCAAAAGAGAATTGCATTCACTCACGCAAGCAGAGTATGTGATAAATGCTTAAGCAATGCCTGAAATTGATACTCAGCTCGGTATGTAATTCAGGCCTTGAAAGAGTGAAATTGCAAGAAAAAAAATCAGCCTTTGTAGCCCATCAGTGTAGTAAATGAAACATGAGATTCCATTATCACTAATCAAATTTAGATACACTTATGACTTCAGAAAAATGAGGTTAGAAAGCTGTACAGAGACTATGCTTGTAAAATTAGATTTGATTATAAATTGACCATAAAAAGTCGGTAATCTCTGATGAATAGCAGCAGATTTACACTCCGAAATAAACAGCACAACAGTAGCTGGGGATCTAAGCACAGATGATAAACTGGGGAGTGGAGTCACTCGCTATATATGGAAAAAACCCAGATGGAATGCCTAAGACCACCCAGATTCCGCGAAAAACACAAATAATCAATTCTTAGTTTTAACAAGATCATAATACCAGTGATATACAAAGCTGTTATATATGTATTTGTGTAGTTAAAATACATGTAATTCACGACAGTTACTTAACGAAACTATACTTTACCGGAGAAGAACAGGCAGGGGATCATCACCTCCATCATCGCTGTCGGAGGCAGGATATAGGGCTGCCCACCTCACGTTTATTACCGTCTCTACCGTGTCCGGTAATAAAATCAGAAAAAAAGTCACAGGGTAGATTAGCTTAGGTTAGACTTTTTTCTTGTGACTTTTTACTTTATGACATTTTTACTAGAGACGTTTTAACCTGTTGCGTTGCATACTCCTGTTGACATGCGCCATTTTTCAAAGCAGCTATGCGACAACTGATGGCTTCCAGTCAGTACATTCAACTCCTTGTCAAGCAGTTGTTGTTTTGCTAGCAGTCTGTTAGCGATGGTAGTTGACAGGAGCATGTTAGTTTGTTTTGTCCTAATGATGCTAAATTGCAAGAACACACTTTCTACACAAGTTGAAGAGTGGACAAGACTGAATGGCCACACATAAGCATTGAAATTTGACAGTACTCCAGATTTCATCTCGCTACTGCCATCTTTTACCACTTGCAGTTCACCTCAAAATGATGTAATTGAAAGAGTGAGGTTTGTACATAGTTTCACTGCCATACAGTAGAACGTGATTCAACTTATAAAGTGAATATAGTGGTACTTATAGTGATGTCTTCTACAGGGCGTGTAGTGGCATAGTGTATTTTCTTTCTTTATTTGGAGTGTTGTAGTGGTATGATATATGTCTTCTTTATTTATATATTAATGTATTTATTAATTGATATATATATATATATTTTCACTTTATTTATTAATAATTTTTTTGTTGTTGTTAAGTGATCCCTTAATTTTGCTTCTTTTTGTCATAACGAACTGTACATTGTTTTGGTTTTCTGTTTTTATGGCAACACTGACTCTGTATTGCCGCCTTTTTTTTTCGTGTAGTGTGATATTTTTGGTCTGTTCATTTTCGATACATAAAAATTGCTTCATAATTATTACTGTGGCCTATTTTCTTACCTTAAATGATATTGTGGTAATCTTGATATCTTGTCAGACTGAACTACAAAGTGGTGACCCCGGAGTGACCAGATAGTGACAAGATATAGGAGTGACAAGATATTTGTGATTGACAAGATAGGCCTAAGTGACAAAAATTTCTTCAGCATCATACCGGTAGGCAAGGCCTAGGTTTCTTTCAGTATTTGTACTCCAAGATAAGCTGTCATAAACAATGTCCGATTCTGATGTTGATAAGTCTAGTGCTGTCAGGCACATAGCAGTGAAAGCCCCTGCATTCATGGACACCTGCGTTTCAGGGTGGTTTTCTATTCTTGAAGCTCAATTTGGCTTAGCTAATGTGAAATCCAGTGAAACAAAATTTTTCCATGTGTTATCTGCCTTGCCCCCTACTGTTGTAGAACGTGTTCCCCAAGACACTTTAAATAGGAGAGACTAAGATATAATTAAAGCATACCTCACAAATCTTTTTGAACAGACCAAGCCTGAACTTTTCAATGATTTGATAATTAATACAGTAATGCATTGCAAGCCTTCAGTTTATTTAGAAGAAATTCGCAGACTGCTTCTAAATTAGGAGTAACAGATGACCTAGTGAAACATAAATGCTTGCAAGCAGTTCCCAGTAGTATTTCGGCAGTTTTAGCCTCTCAGCAAAATATGGATTTACCAGCTTTAGGCAAGCTTGCAGATGAACTAGTTGTATTTTCTCTAAATAATAATAGTGCTAAACCCAAGCTAGTACATCCCAGTATGTGTCAATTTCCAAGAATCCACCTGTAGGCCTAGGAGTGCAACCTTTCCATCAAAATCAACGTCCAAAAGTTTGTCGTGCCCATTTATATTATGGAACTCGGGCTAGATGGTGCAAGCCGTGGTGCCAATGGCCGAATAAATCTCAAAATATCCAGATGAAGGATTCTTCTAGAGCTCCGTCCCCAGCATCAATGTCTAGGTCCTCGTCGCCCGCACGGAATTTTCCTAGTTCGGAAAACTAATAAAGCAGACAGAAGAGAAAATTGTAGCTACGGCCACTTCTGTTCTGCCACTTCTACAGGTTGTAGCCAAAATTGGTTGTAGTGACATGGTCTTCACTGTGGATACAGGAGCTGCAGTCTTCATTATTCCTTATAAGTATGTTTCAGAAATTTTATTAAGGCCAACAGCAGTTAATATTTCTACGGCCACTGGTGAGTCAATAAAAGTTTATGGTGAAATTATTCTTGACCTTGATATTCGGCAGTTGCGCCATCGATTTAAGTGGACATTTGTTGTTGCAGATGTATGTACACCTTTATTAGGTAATGATTTTCTTTGCAATTTTGGATTGTTTATTGATTGTAAGAATAAAACTTTACATGACAATATAACACAATGTTCTGTAAAAGGTGATATTGCAAATCATAATGTTTCTTATGTGATTAATAATTTAAACTATTTACCTGATTCTGTACAACAGTTGTCCCAAGATTTTCCCTCACTCTTGTCCTGTGTTAAGCCTCTTACAGCTAATAATTCTTTCAAGAATTCTAATGTTTTTCATTATATAGATACAGGGAGTTGTCCTCCGACATTTGCTAGATGTCGTCCGTTGGCTCCAGACAAATATTCTGCTGCCAAGGAAGCATTTAAACAGTTGTTGGATATGGGTATTGTACAACCCTCTAAATCACCTTGGGCTTCACCCATTCATTTAGTTCCTAAACCTAAGCCAGGAGAGTGGAGAGTATGTGGTGATTTTAGGCAACTTAATACTTTGACCAAGCCAGATAAATTTCCTTTACCACATATTAGTAGTGTGTCATTAAAGCTTTACAAGAAAAAGATATTCAGTAAAATTGATTTGTTAAAAGCCTATCACCAGATCCCTATGAATCCTTCAGATATTGAAAAGACAGCAGTAACCACACCCTTTGGGCTATTTGAATATTTATATATGCCTTATGGTCTTCGGAATGCCCCTGCCACTTTTCAACGTTTGATGGACAATTTATTTAGAAACCTTGATTTTGTATTTATTTACCTGGATGATATTCTGATATTTTCAGAGAATACAGAAGAGCGCAAGAAACATTTGTCTATAGTATTTGAAATCCTAAGCTCTAATAATCTTAAAATTTCTATTGATAAATGTGAATTCTTTAAAAATGAAATAGAATATTTAGGATATTTCATCACTGCTAATGGTTTAAAACCTGGTTCTCATAAACAGACAGATATTGTTGATTTTCCTAAGCCAGCAGATTCTGCTGCCTTACGTAGGTTTACAGGAATGCTCAATTACTATAGACAAATGGTACCGCATTTTGCTGATGTTGTATATCCTTTGACCGAATTAATTAGATTACAACCTAAATCTAAAGAACTAGTATGGAATTCGGAAGCAGAATCTGCCTTTGTAAGTGCTAAAGAGTCACTTAACAATGCTTGTACCATTGCATATTTCACTAGTAAGTGTAATTCTCCACTGCATCTGGTGACTGATTGTTCCCAAGTGGCAGCTGGAGCTGCGTTACACCAAATTCAGGATGGTAAAATTGTCCCTATTGAATTCTTTTCAAAGAAATTATCAGAAACTCAGAGGTGTTATTCTACTTTTGACCGAGAACTGCTTGCTGCGTATCTGGCTGTACTAAAATTCAAACATGTAATTGAAGGACGTGAAACCGTTTTATTTACTGATCATAAACCCCTTGTTTTTGCATTTAAGAATCCTCATACAGCCAAGTCAGATAGACAGCAACGATATTGGTCTTTGATTAGCGAGTATATATCAGATGTTGTACATATCAAGGGTGCAGACAATGTTGTAGCAGATTGTCTTTCCAGACCATTACCTGTATCTTCTGTCTCAGTGGACTTACATGATTTAACCAGTATAGCTGAGAGCCAATCCACTGACACAGAAATTCTTAATTACAAAGAGAGATTGAAAATTTTCAAAATTCAGAATCATGACTTATATTGTGACGTGTCAACACCCCATCCAAGACCATTTCTTCCCTTAGCTTGTCGTAAATCAGTATTTCAACTTATGCATAACATTTCACATCCAGGAGTCAAAGGTACGTTGCGCCTTATCAAAGCTAGGTACTTTTGGCCTAATATGGATCGAGATATTCGAAGTTGGACTAAAGAGTGTACTTCTTGTCAGCAGGTTAAAGTGCACCGCCATACCCGTGCTCCTATTACAAATTTTACAGCACCTTTTGGGAGATTTGAATTTGTACATTTAGATATTGTTGGTCCTCTCCCTCCTAGTAAAGTCCCTGGTCAGTCTTTTACAGCACCAGAACAATACGTTCTTACCTGTATTGACAGATCTACTAGATGGTTGGAAGCCATCCCCATCACAGATATATCTGCTACCACTGTTGCTTTTGCTTTTATTAAAGGTTGGGTATCTCGTTTTGGAGTGCCATTATATGTTTTTACTGATAGAGGTGCTCAATTTGAATCTGCATTATTTCAGCAACTTTCCTCTATAATTGGATTTCATAGACTGCGTACCACTTCATATCACCCTCAATCCAATGGCATGGTTGAAAGATCACATAGAGTATTGAAAGTATCTCTGATGGCACGTAAAGATGATTGGCTTGCTTCTTTACCAATAGTACTTTTAGGTTTAAGATGTGTCCCCACAGAGTCTGGAGTTTCTCCATTTACTTTGGTAACAGGAAGTATGCTACTTAGTCCTAAAATCATGGTAACAACTGAAATTCCTTCTTTTGCACAACAAAGCGAAATTGTCTCTGAATTTGTATCTCGAATGCATGAATTAGATTTTTCTGAATCCTCTTATGGATACCTTCATTCATCCTCCGTTAAACCTTATGTTCCAAAAGATCTTGAATCATGTACACATGTTTGGGTTAGAGTGGATCGTGTACGTCGCCCTTTAGAGGCTCCCTACTTTGGTCCACTTGAAGTTGTGGAACGTGGTGATAAATATTTTATTTTACGTCAGCTTTCTGGAAATTTAACTACTGTAGATAGATTGAAACCTGCCTCAATACCAAAAACTATCAGTTCTAATGAGACAGACCCTACTGTAAATAATGATTCTGTGCCAGAAGCTGTCAATTCTGATGTGAATGAACCAAGTGTAAATAATGATTTTTCTGATTCTAATTCCACAAATGACACAGATTCTGATACATTAATTCCTAGTAGTGCATCTATTCCTGACAATATTGATAATGAAGATGTTATTGAAGAGAAAATACCTCAATCTGTTGTTACGAAATCTCGTCGAGTTAGATTTAATCGTAACCCTGATTATGTATATTATTAATTTGTATTTTTGTATCTATGTCTCCACATATATATTATATATCTATATTTTCTATTATCAGTGTTAAACACTAATGTACTCCTGTACTGGCAGGGGAGTGTTGTAGTGGCATAGTGTATTTTCTTTCTTTATTTGGAGTGTTGTAGTGGTATGATATATGTCTTCTTTATTTATATATTAATGTATTTATTAATTGATATATATATATATATATATATATATATATATATATATATATATATATATATATATATATATATATATATATATATATATATATATACTATATATATATATATATATATATATATATATATATATTATATATATATATATATATATATATATATATATATATATATATATATATATATATATATATATTTTCACTTTATTTATTAAAAATTTTGTTGTTGTTGTAAAGTGATCCCTTAATTTTGCTTCTTTTAGTCATAACGAACTGTACATTGTTTTGGTTTTCTGTTTTTATGGCAACACTGACTCTGTATTGCCGCCTTTTTTTTCGTGTAGTGTGATATATTTGGTCTGTTCATTTTCGATACATAAAAATTGCTTCATAATTATTACTGTGGCCTATTTTCTTACCTTAAATGATATTGTGGTAATCTTGATATCTTGTCAGACTGAACTACAGGCGCTATTATTTCAGTAATTACCTAATTGTGCTTACGGGAAAGAGCCTCAAGTCGTAACTTCTCTTCTCCTGGTCGGTTCCATTTTGTACATAGTGATCCTTATCATACTTGTCCTTAAAACTATGGATTGAGTTAGCATTAACTACCTCCTCGCTTACCGAATTCCAATTATCTACTACTCTTACACTAAAAAAGTTTTCCTTACATCCTGCATAGAAATTTTCTCACGAAGCTCCAAACTATGACCTCTAGTTCCAGTGTCAGCCATATCAAAATATCAATCCCTATTCACTCTGTCATAGTCATGAAGGAATTTAAAAACCGTTGCCTTATTCCCCCTAATTTTCCTAGCTTGGAGTGATGGTAAATCTAATTCCCTCAAGCACTCCTCATAACTGAGATTGCGCATTTTTGGCACCAGTTTCGTGGCATGTCTTTCAACTTTATCCAGCTTAACTACGTGCTTTTTCAAGTGTTGATACCAAAACGGGGCTACATATTCAAGCTTTGACCTCACATAGGTTACATAAATATTTCTGAACATTTCCTTGTCCATGCACATGAAGGCTACCCTTACATTTACTAAGAAAGCATATGCTGCCCTTACTATGCCATTTATTTGCATTTCTAAAGACAAATTTGTCAGTATATTTACTCATAGATATCCCTCATTCTCTATCTCTTGAAGTTCTGCTCCTGCCATTGAGTAGTCAAACTTGTGCCTTCTTGTACTTGCACAGAATTCTCATTACCTTACATTTTGAAGTATTGAATTTGATTAGCCACTTTTCTGACAACTCATGCAGACTAGTTAGGTTATGCTGAAATTCTCTACCATTGTTCTCGTGTCATGCTTTTTGCACAATCTTTGCATCATCTGAAAATATATTCATGAATGAATTTACAGAGTCTGGTAGGTCATTTACATTTACAAAGGAACAAAAATGGCCTCAATACTAAACCCTGTGGAACTCCGCTACTAACCCTTCTCTATTCTGACACTGTCTTATTCTAACCCTCTGTTCCCTTTCTTCTAAGTAAGTTTTTTATCCATTCTAAGACATTTCCACATATTCCCGCCATCGCTTGCAGCTTCTTAATAAGTCTCGTGCGAGACCCTGTCAAATGCTTTCTGAGAGTCTTGGAATATGCAATATGCCCAGCCCTCACTTTCCTGTAAGATTCGCCTTACCTGATCATAATTCATTAATAATTTTGTTACTGTTGATCTACCTTCCCGGAAGCCATGTTGTCTCACTGACTAAAAGTTGAAGGATTCCATGTAAAGAGAGAAGTGTTTTCTTAGTAGTCTCTCCATAACTTTTCAAAGTATGCTGGTCGAGGAAACAGGCCTAAAGTTTAGAATTGTATCCCTCCTTCCCTTTTTGAAGATAGGTGCCACGTTCTCTTGTTTCTAGCATATTGGAATCTCCCCTGATTCAAGCGACTTTTGAAATATGATACTTAGTGCCACTGATATTGATTTAGCAAATTTCTTAAGACCATAAGAGAGTATATCATTAGGACCTGTAGCATTATTATTATTATTATTATTATTATTATTATTATTATTATTATTATTATTATAAAGATAGGTTTAAATGATATATGTTTCAGAGAAGTAATACTCGTCTATATCTTTGTTACTGAAAGCATAACAAGTAGTTTCATTTGAATAAAATGTTCAGATAATTGTAAACATACTTTGATAAAATGTACATAATCTTTTCCATTTAAGTGAAAATTGAAAATTCGCTTTCTCTAGCGATTTAAAATGGGCAAATATGGATATTCTTCTTCTTCGTCTACATCTTTTCCCACTTTTATGTGGGGTCGATGTTTCTGGCCAGTGTTCTCCATATGTTCTTGTCCCATACCTCATCACCCAGCAAACCTTTAGACCTCAGGTCGTCATTGATGCAATCCATCCACCTACGAAATATGGATATACATAACTGTAATGACGATATACCTATTTAGTTTCTTAAGGTAATAGCTTACATCATTTAAAAAGTCGACAATATAAGTAATAAAGTATTTAAACAAACCCTTGTACTCTTAGTAGAATTATCTGCTCTCATTTTTCAGTAGCTGGTGTTGTATCTTTCATTATTCATCATTCTGGGTAATATATTGAGACTGTTAAATCTCCTCTCCTTAGAATCATTTGTGTCATATTTTCTGGATTTATTATCATGATAAAAGATGTAAAATATTTACTGTACCTATTTTATAAGCTCGGGTGTGAGGGGAGCTGCCATGTAGTGAAGCAGTTGGGATAAGCCATCTGCGGCTGTTGGGCCTCATTGTAGGGGGGATGGCAATCCTTTATCCCCAAGAGCTAAGAATAGTAGTTGAAGTATGTGTGGATTGTGGTGAATGAGTGTTTCTTGGCTCGGCCAATACCCTTACAAGGGAGAATTGGGCCATGTATATGCATGTATGTACAATAGGTACTTTCATTCATCGGCACTGTCTGTTTACGTAACTTCATAGCAAAAATTATAATGATTACTCTCGGGAATATACTTGGGCTACATTCTCCACTAACCCAGAAAATATATATACGAATGATCAGTGGCTCGTCCTAGGATGATCTTCAGATATATAAAACATCTTTAAACTCGAAGACAATAACAGCCTCATACTTTATTACATTTGTCCTTAGTCTAATACTCGTAACCTTGAACCTAAATACTTTTTATATGAGCAGTAGGCATAAAAGGAAAAATAAAACTCAATTAGAGGCTGTTTTCTTTACGTAACCTCATTGTTTTATAAAATTTCTTTCTAGTCATTTTTCATTATTTTATCTAGATTTGTCTTTTACGATAACTGCATATCTTTATTTGGCTACGATAAAAATACTTCTTTGCAGGATGTAAGAAATTACTTTCTCACTGTAAGAATAGTTGATTATTGGCATTCGCTAAGCGAGGGAGTAGCATAAGGTAAAAGCATTCCTAATTTTAAGAACAAACAAATATCAGAGAGTAAAAAAATGGAACCAATCAGATTTTTTTTTTTCCGCAAGCACAATTAGGTAATGACGATTTGGTTATTACTTGAGCCCTCACAATTAACATAATACGATTGAATAATGTTGTTCAATTTAAACTTTATTGACCTATTTAAGTATATGTCAAAAACTGATGAGTGTTATTTAAAAGTGTGGTGGTGTGTTAGTGATGTGGATGTGGTTAGTGATGACATGTGGTGGTGGATATTTTGCCTAATTTATTTGGTACAACCCATTTCATGATTCCTCATTTCTTTCTTGATTTACGGTAGTTCGAATCAATTCAGGAACACAAAAGTTTTGCTCAGATTATGAGGTTCAACCTGCATTTCTAATATGAAATTAGTTTCAGTAATCAACCAAATAGATAATTTTCAGAACACTAAACCTACTTGGTTATTGAATGAATGTGATTTACACGTGCTCATAGCCGCAACTGTTATATAAAAGAATTAAAATGAGACTATAAAAGGATTAAAAATGAACCATGGAGCACCATGGAACAAAACAGATTAAACAATTTCACTCTAATGAGTATTGCTCATAAACTTCTGCGTGAGATAGACATTTCCAGTATCATTAACAAACTTGCTAAAGCTAAATATAGAAAGTGTATCTTTAAGTTTCATTTAAAGCTTAAAAGTTTGTAATGTAAGGCAGAGGCAAGGAACACTGATTGCACTATAACCCGATTTTATACCTACCATATAGCAGAGACCCAAGACCCTTCTCCAATCACGTGGACCCAGTGAACTCCAGGTGATGGCTGAATGCAGTAATCAGGTAGACCTACTGGCTACCCGATTAATTGCAAAATTTAATCGGTAACGACATGAGACAATGAAAACTCATCCAACCCTGGGGCAGGATCGAACCTGGAGCCAGAACTCACCTTTGAAATTGATACTTCCACTCTAGAGACACAATTACTAAGTTTCAGGTACATTTGCCGTATTATCGTTCGAAATAGTCAATAACAAATGAATTAACATGCAATGGAAGTACATAATTTATGATCTAATATTTATGTGTATCTTTGCAATTCAGGATCCCTCTAAAATATATGATAGAAGACCTGCATTAGCTTAATCTGGCTGTGACGGGACAAAATAAGAATACTGATTTCTATCATTATAATAATTCAATCTGTTACTATCCTGTTATATAATCCTCAAAGACACGACAAATATTTTCGAAGACACAAAATTAGTACAGTACTTAAAAGTATTCAACACTGATGTGCTATTGCCACACTATTAATTTCATTGCTAATGCAACGTGCTTTTCCTAACTGCATTAAATTCCTTTGGTTGTTATTTGCCAACATCGAAAGATCTACTAAAACAGATGAATCAATAAATGATCTTTTGAGCTGGTTGCAAGATGCTTTACCGTTAATAGTTTTGAACCTGCCTATGGAAAATTCATACGTAGTTGTTTACGAATGTTTAAGATTCTCTGTTGCAATGAAAAATTTGAGAACTCAAGTTTTAGATCAAAGAGAACCTCAGGTATTTTCAATCGAAATATTTATCAAGAAAGTAATCATATCCTGATAACTGATTTTTAACTATGACCTCAAGAATACTAACATTGAGTTAATCTTTTCCAGGTAAGAAGGGTATAGACAGTTAGCAATAACTGATCAACAAGTATTTACAATTGGTGCCTCATATTTACCCAATATCCAAAACAATATCTGTGAATACTAGATCAAGCAATGATAACTCATCTCTTCCCCTGGCCCTTGTTGGTTCCAGTACATGTTGGAATACCGACTCAAAAGAATCCTTATCATTGTGAGGATCGAGGCTATTTCAATCTATTCTTCCATGACTAAAATCCCAATAATTAATATCCTACACTTTCTCTCACGTGCGATGTTTTCAAGTAAATTCATAACTTCTAGTGTAAGTATAGTGCTTCCCACAAAACCCTCCAAGCCTTTGTTGATTCCTTGGTAGGTTATATTCTACAGCTACCATCATGTTCTCTAAACTCATATACAAGCGAGTGATATTAAATTCCTTAAACTCACTTTATATAGCAAATTTACTTCTTCGACCCATAATTATTCACTTATATGTAATGCTAACTTTCCACCTGTCTTTTCAGATCTCTCAGCCTCATTATTTTGAAACCTTTAGGGAAAGGTGAGACACTATTTCTTCACATAATATTGTTACTGCTATTATGTGTGTACGCATGCATGAGTGTGTGCATATGTGCTATATAAAAAAACAAAACTGAGAGAATTTGACATCAATGAGAGTGAGATGGCATATGGTGATACCTAAATACAACTTACGCTAATGTCAGTGAGCAACACCAAATTTCGTACATAAATATAGCAGAGAAAGTTGAGGCATAGTTTTGGAGGACATTAAATAAGGGTATACCAGAGAAAGATAGGGACTATTTTGAAGAGTAATGAAAAAGGGTAGAATTAAAAAGCAAAAGCCTTGGGTTTGTTCACTTTCTATATTATGCAGGTGCAAGGAAGCAAGTCAATATATATGGCAACAGAAAAGTAAATGTATTGAGGGTTTCTCTTCTTGATAATGCATACTTATTTCTTCTTATGTTTTCAGCCATCTTGAAGACATTTGGAGAAAAATTAAAGATAGAGAAAATATACTGGTCACTTTCCAATTGAGTTCTGGTGGTGATGATATAATGGACAGCCGAAAAATGTGGCTAGCTACGAAAAATGGTAGGGTAAACATATAACATATAATATTTTAAATGACAGTATCTTTGAGACTACATGTTAGCACGGAGCTAAGTTCATTTCCATATCATCTTGTTGGTTAGTAAAAGCATATCAGGTTAACATATTCTGCAAAATATATTCTTATAATGCTTATCTCTGTGTAGAACCACTTAATTCAACCTATTTGTTTTTCACTCCATTGCATACAAATATATGAAGGCCTTACCACAGTATATATTTTTTGCCAGACAGATAGGACATCCTACAAGTAATTTGTTCAGGGCATTAGGAAAAATGTTCTAAAATCATATCATCCTTTTGGGTCAAGTACTTTTTGGCAATGCCCTTTTGGGGTCCTCATTTGGCGCTGGACTGCTTTGGCATTGCATTTTTGGCACTAAGCTAAACTATGTTAACATAACCTAGCCTAGCCAAAGCAGCTTAGTGCTAAAAGAGCAATGCCAAAACAGCTTAGCACCAAAAGAGCGGCACCAAATGGTCCAACTCAGCATCCTTTATGCCCTTAGGATAGATGACAAATGAATGAGAAACTGGTTAAAAATATTTATTAATAACACACCAAATGTTCATTTGAGTCAAAAACCTTCTTTGTTCTACAGACTTCATAAAAAGAATCATCTGCATATTCCCAGAGACAGTCTAATTTTCTTCATGACATTTGTTCAGCAGTTGTAGAGGTCTTCAACATCGACATGATTACATGCTAATTAAACAGTTGGAATGTAGCTATAAGATATACAAGTGGTAATGCATGACTTAGGACATTAAACAACTGATGAAGGAAACAAATATCCAAGAGCTCCAACGAGACTTTATTACTTTCAATTTCATTTGTGGAAAGCAGTGAAGGCTTCTCATGGCACTAACTACCAATGAGATGTCATCAGGTAAGTCTGGGTCTTACCTGGCCTCACCTGCTATGCTCAATCGAATATTTCTCTAGAAATATTATTGAGTATTTCTTCGTGTCCTGTTGCTGAAAATAAAAACTAATGTACCTAAGAGAAGGCATTTCATAACGATATGTTTCCCAACCCTAGAAGCATCCCAACTCTAGCAGTACTTCAGCACTGAAGTAAGCTGAATTTATTATTAATAATATTATGAGTCTAATAACAATATAATTAAAAAGAATAATAATTATCTGGCAAAATAAGTACCTGGAAAAAATTATAAAATACTTTGGTAGTGTCACTTGTGTTGGGTAGTAAGTATTAAAGCTTTAGTTAGTTTCTTCACCAGAAAAGGGGGGTCTGGTGGTGGTGGATGAGGGGGTTCAGTGGCCAGTCGAAGGTATTTTACATAAGACGCAGCATTCTCCCCAATAAAACGAAGGGACGTTAGTCTTGTGATAAAATACCTAAAAGCAGGCGTGTTACCCTACATAATAGCTAGCTGCTGCTTGGAACCCACGCTGGGTTTGCTATCACAGGCGCCGACTTTCGGTACCATCTAACTATCACACGATGTGGTCATAACCACGCTCTCGAGAAGAATTAAAAATATACAAAACTATATACATTACACACAAATCTGTACAATATGATTATTTTTTATCTTTAACATTGTCAGGACTATCAGGGAAGAACACTTTGGTGATCACAATGTCGCCTGTACTGAGGGTCTGGCACTGAGCGTCAGCTTTACTGGAGAGAGCCGACGCGGGGAGCATGACGTTGCTATGCGGATGATGAAGGGAGTGTGGGGGGGAGGATTGGGGAGAGACAGTAACTCCCTGAGAATATCCATGGCAAGGACAACAGCATGGAGCAGTTGAGCTACTATTTGTACCTACGGGAGAAGAGGGATCAGACACTTGGGTAGCGGCTGCCAATATCGCTTCCAGTCTATCAATCTTTTCTAATCTGTCCATCGCACCATTGCTCAGTACCTGATCCACCATATTCATACTCGTTGTGAGGGACGGCGAGCCACCATATCCCTCTCCGTCACCTTCCCCATCACAACGAGGGGAAAGTAACCCGCCACCGGAGCCCCCTGAACCCCCAGACCCTACACTGCTTAAACTAGGATATTCTCCATCTTCCACACCATCTCGATCATCGTCGTCATCGTCATCACTATTGTCATCGTCGTCATCTCCATTTTTGTCGGGAGAATCATCTCTGAAAATCAATTGACAGAGGTTAGTACATACAATGACAGCATAATTTATTAAATATTGTATATAATCAATGAAAACTTTATAAAGAACAATACTATTCATGCTTAAAGTAAGAAGGGTCCATTATTTGTCCTTATAATTACTCTAGAGAACAGGTGTTACAACCAAGTGAATCTTGCAGGATGGCCAAAAATGTAGCAAATGGACAGAAGTATTTCATCAGCTCTATTCATCAAGAAAAAATTAATCTTTCATCGAGGGAGGAATGGCGAGTTCTACCGCTTTCGTATAATTTTAAATGATTCCAGCTAAATAATTCTTTCCCTCACCACCAGGGATATCACTTTCAGTCAGTTCAAACTACAAACTAGGTAAGTATTTTTCAATCTGTCATTACCAGGGTTAAGACCCAAGATAAGGTGGAAAGATTGCATAGAAGTGGATATGATAGAAGGGCCTGGGTACCAACGTGACAGGCGACAGAGGTAGGTAAGGTCAGCTCATTAAAAACAGTGACGCTGTATAAAAGCAAGCTAATACAGCTAAAGAAGAAAATGATCATTTGGGATATCAGTTTAACCATCTCTCTACACACATGTGGAATACAATAGTGGAAGCCTTTCTCCCTCACATCCAGAGGTATTTCTTTTATTCATCTAGTACAAACAGTTTTCATAGCTTGATTAGTTAAAGAAAAGGAAATATTCATTTAATCCTATTGAAGTTGCAGAAAAGACAGTAATATTGTCTATTGCCTCCTAGAACCTGCTAACTCAGAAAGTATAACAAGACCACTTATTATGGCTAGTCATAAGCTCAGCAACTTAAAAAAAATTAAATAAATTTTTTTTTAATGAGTATGAGATCGGGACGGGCAAAGAATACTGCCCTCATTGGGATGGGACACCAAGAAAACAATGAGAAGAAATGCAAATACAATACCTGTCTTTTTTACTCTGAAGTCGTTCTAATTTCTTGGCAACTTTATAAGAACCTTCTAACTTTTCTCTTTCCTCATCACTTAACTCCAGATATCTGAAATGTTGAATATATAATTAACCACTCTCAAGTACATTATTGAGGATAACGACTGTCCAGGAAACACAGACTGCACTGCACTCAACCACATGCATAACTAACACTTCATACACTCCCTGAAAACATTGGGGGCGAGCCCAGGAACAGTAGTGATCTTTTTTAGCAACACAGGGCTGTTCAGTCAGGCAGCTCAGGGAACAACAACAAGAACGCCTGACACCCAAACAGGACGAACAATATACGCGTCCCCAATGTGGCTTGTATAAGTTCTCTTTATCATTGTCATTTGGAGATTTAGGGGAAAGAGTAATGGCATCCTTTATGTGGTCATTCTGATCAACTCAGTAAACAATTTGTACACCATTAAATGTATGGAATAAATGAAGGAACAGAGCTTTATATGAGTGAATTTTGATTAAGGTAATGGACCTATATTGCAGATTTCATAATACAGTATACAGAATGTAATACAAATATCAATTGGCTGAATTGAACCTATTTTTTATCCAAACACGATGGCATTCACCAGTAAAAATAAGCAGGATGACCACAAATGTAATAAAAGGTCTGAGACAGCACTCCAATATTATATTCTTTTTAGGTGTTCCCTATAATATATATGAAATATGAGGGTAATATTCTTTCTTAGGACAATAGATAAAAATACAAAGAATTTTTGTTTTCCAATTTTTTAGGGAAGATTTTAATTTTTTCTAGATCTTTAAACTGAAACTCCTTTTTCCAAAAGTTGTAATTTGACAGTGGAAAAATACAAAATATTAATGTTTCCTAGTGTCTTCTTTGAGGAATTTTTTAATTTTTGTTAGATCTGGAAACTGAAACAGTTGTAATTTGACAAAGGTAAAGTGAATCTGATTAAGAGGAAAAATATCTTTTCAAATAAATCAAACTCGCAATTTTCATGCGAGACGTCATATATCCACTGAGACTGAATGAGTGAACACAACTGTAACAAAAGAATGAAGTTAGCAGTATTTCAACAAGTCCGGACCATCTTCGCCTCCAAGGAAGAAAAATAATTCACGGAGGGAAGGAATGGAATATAAGTATCACTGTAACATCATATCAAAGCTAACAAGAGTTTACCATGCAATCGAATGCTAAATAATTGTTTGCCATACCTTAGTAATCTGATCTCTCTATTAGACAATACAATTGCTCTCGCCTGCGTAGTTGCCAACTTTGTCTTTAACTCTGCCACTTCGGTTTCGATTTTTCGCTGTTTTTTCTTTTGCTTCACTTCATCAGGCTGTATTAATGCCTCTACTTGCTCTCTACATAGATCTTCAAATAATGGCATTAGCCCAGGGTCTAATTGTCTGTAAAAATTAAATATATTTTAGTGAGTCAGCAGAATGACTATACTTCATAAAAAAGAAGTAATATATTACTATTATAGTTTCTCTTAAAGGTTCAAAACAAGTACATTCAACATTTTACTTTGTATATAAAATATACACATGCTGAAGATACTGGAGAGAATAATAGATGGCAGGCTAAGAGACGAAATTATAACAGGGAAACAACAGCTTGGATTTATGGAGGGAAGCGGCACAACAGATTGAATATTTTGTATAAGGCAGCTCATGGAGAAATTCAAAGAAAAACAACGAGACTTGCACCTGGCTTTCATAGACCTTGAATAGGCCTATGACAGTGTTAAGACAGGAAATTTGGAGATGTCTGAGGGAGAAGATTGTACCGGAAAAGTTTGTTGGAATTATTCAGATGTATAAGAATGTCTATACCAGAGTGAGAAGCAGCGTTGGAGAGACAAGATGGATTTGAGGTAGGAGTGGGATTACATCAGGGGTCAGCACTCAGTCCATTCATCTTTAATGTGGTGATGGATGTAATGACCAACGCTGTGAGAGAAGCAGTGCCATGGTGCATATTATATGCAGATGACATTGTATTGTGTGCAAAGAGGAGGGAGGATTTGGAGGAGAAGTTGGAGAGATGGAGAGCAGCACTTTAGGAGAGAGGAATGAGGATAAGCAGGTCAAAGACCGAACATATGTGTGCCAACATTGCTGAGGTTGGTGGACATAGCATTGGAAAGGATGGGGAAGAAATAAAGAGAGTACAGAAGTTCAAGTACTTGGAGTCCATAGTAGAGGCCAGTGGAAGCATGGATCAAGAAGTGAAACATCAAATTCAGGCAGGATGGAATAACTGGAGGTCTGCATCTGGTGTTCTCTGTGACAAGAAGGTACCACTGAGATTGAAGGGAAAGTTTCATAGGACCGTTGTAAGGCCAGCTATGTTATATGGAACAGAAACAGCAAATATGAGGAAGACAGAGGAGAAGGGGATGGATGTAGTGGAGATGAGAATGTTGAGGTGGATGTCTGGAGTAACAAGGAAGGATAGAATTAGGAATGAGTATATAAGAGGATCGACAAAGGTAGTTGAATTATCAAAGAAAATACAGGAAGGAAGGCTTAGATAGTATGGACACCAGTTACGACAGGACGAACATCATGTTGGAAGACATACGATGGAGATGGAAGTTCGGGGTAGAAGGAGGAGAGGAAGACCAAGAAAAAGATGGCGTGATTGTATTCACAACGGCGACCCCATATAAAAATGGGTTAAAGCTGAGAAGAGAATGTACAATATACACATAATAAAGAAACACCCAAAATGGAAATATCAGAAAGTCGATGGAACATTTTTTAAACTTCTACTGAAGATGAACTTGACATATTCATATTCAATTTGTTGTTATACAATCCCATTAAACCAGAGCTTATACATCTAAGTGACAAATAACATATGAAGAGAATATTTGCTATAATACCAGTTTTATTCAAATATAGCAGTGTATAGAAACCATGGCTCATATGCATAAATAACAGTAATAACTTCCTAGATATGATGTACCTGGCAGGTTGGCCACAACAGTTACAAAAGGAAGAGAGGTAATACCACTTCATCATGTTTAGTCTATCCTTACTCTCTCTGGGAGTTGCTTTGCAGAAAGTTCTGAAATTGAAACTGGGAGGAATTGCATACCCCCAAATCTCTCATCTCTTTTCTACCTTCTGGTATACAAAGACAGTATGTGAATTAACAATAATATCAATGCATAGTTCTTTAATACAGGTAAACAATCACTCCATGGTATCCATATTTACTGATTACACTCTCTTACTTCCCAGTCTTGCACTTCCTTTCACTTCCAAAATGTGCTCTTCATTCTTCCATGTTTCACTTTACAAATTCCAATTCTACTTCTCAATTTCCTAAAATAATTCTTTTTAATTTTTAAGAATGTGTTGAGGCACAAGGAAATGGAGAGGGAACTGATGACACAGTGAGTTGGCAAATGAGATTTCTCGGTTATGTGATGAGGAGGCATGAGATGGAGGCTGTGGTGTTGACAAGGATGCTAGAAGATAGAAAAACGAGATGATGACAAAGAAAGAAATATGTGGATGGTGTGACAAGAGTGGCGGGAGGATATTTTAAGCCTGCAGAGCTGTTGCACTTAACAAGAGAGAGTCAAGTCGGACTCCATGGTTGCCAAAGTCCAAGCAGATTTGGCTCGTTGATGTCAATTATGATTCTTGACAAACTTAAGGATGTAACAGAGATGTGAAGGAATATGTATGGATAGAAATGAAGTTTACTGAATTAGTAAGTATTGGTACCATACAATAAACGTAAGAGCAAAAGCAAACACTAAACGTAAAAGCAAAAGCAAACAGTACGGTTTTTGTGTATCACAAAATACTAAAAGAAATTAGAATGGAGGGTTTGGAATCCCTCCTCCACCAAACTCAATACCTTCAAGTATTACACAATATGATATGAGAGATCACTGGTAGAGACTGGGCGTCAATAAAGGTAAAATTGACCATCCCACAGCTTTAATAATAAAAATTCTTGAAAACCTAATTTTATTATTATATCAAGCAACAAATGAAAGTAACATACCAAGATTTTGTCTAAAGCATAAGTGTCAAAACCAATTTCCTCAAAGCACATACTTCTTACATGGGAAAACAATATACTATTATGTGTATGAAGAAACATGCCTAACACTGATATCTGAACCACGTCTTTCTTATAACAATATTATTAAATAGCATACGCTCTTTTAATGCTCGTAAATTAGCATGGGATGCCTGTTACATTATCACAGAGCATATAATATAATAATTCAGTTTTTTCCAGAAAAGAGGAAAGACATACTGCCCTGACTGAGCCACCCCTCTTATAAGGGGAAATATGACTCATGTATATACAGTGTTACCCCAGTTATTCGCGCTTCTTGGTTCGCTTTCTCACTCTATCGCGTTTTTTTTTTTTATAAATTATTATCTTATTTCATGGGTATATGCAAAAATATTAAAATATAAAACAAAAAAAATTCTCAGTATTTTCATTTTTTTTTTATTGAATAAAACATATTTCATTATCTAATTGATAAAAAAATATTATTTCCCAGCCTACGAATAATAAAACAGTAAAAAATAGTAAAAAACATAAATGTAGATAGATAGATAGATAGATACGTTTATTGACCACCTCTTTTGAAAAGTACAGTATAATCTTTACAAAAGGAATATTTGGTCCAAATTACAATGAATAAATACAATAGATTTTGTACAATCATCAAATAAGTAGATGAATTTCAAATTAATATACATTGTACTAATAACTGAATGATATACGTACGTACAGTATAACTCACAGTATTGCATCATACGAAATAGTGTTCGATAGCGTACAATGTATTGGGGTCGCAGCTACGTGAGCTAGCATATATATTTATATTTCCAGTAGTTTCATGATTTTATTGATAAAAAAAAGTATTTATTAGCCTAAGAATAATAAAACAGTAAGATATAGTAAAAATCATAAATACTAACAGTATTGCAACATGTAAAATACGATACTGCTATCAGCGTTTTGGACATCGACTTGTTCAGTCTAACTCACGTTTTGCTTGTGTTCGATAGCGTACAATGTATTGGGGTCGAAGCTACGTGAGCTAGCATATATATTTATATTTCCAGTAGTTTCATGATTTTATTGATAAAAAAAAACGTATTTCTTAGCCTAAGAATAATATAACAGTAATAAATAGTAAAAAACATAAATACTAACAGTATTGCAACATGTAAAATACGATACCGCTATCAGCGTTTCGGACAAAGGCTTCCATTGTCTCGCCTCACTCGTGTGCGCCATTCATGTTGTGCTCATTATTATTAATATGTTTTGCTTGTGATTTTTTTACTCGCATATTTTAACCTTTGCAATGCCTCCCAAGCATCCTTCTTCTTCTAAGGCTTCTTGTAGTGAGCCTAAGCGGCAAAGGAAAATGTTAACCATTGTAGATAAAGTGAAACTCTTAGATATGTTGAAAGAAGGAAAAAAGTTTGTGGATGTCGGCCGGTATTTTACGTAAACGTAAAAATTATTGTAAAATATGGAACCTATGTATGTCAAGTCATCATCACCTCATTCATGGTAAGTTTTCCTATCACTTTCATAAAAAAATTACGTTGCTTGCTGTTATTTATAATGTAAAGGGTGTTTTTTTAACAGTACAGGGAGGGTTTATGCAGTGTAAACGTAAGAATACATTAAAATATCTATGTACATATAGGCTGATCCTACTCCGCGGATTTCCGGGTTCGCGCCGGGTCCCGGAACCGAACCACCGCGATAAGTGAGGCAACACTGTGGATAGAAAGATTTCAAAGAAATAAATGTTCAAAATAAGTCCATTCTAAATTTTCCTTTTAGATATTCAGTAAATTATATGCATATACAGTGTTCCCCCCCTTATTGCGGTAGTTCGGTTCCGGGACCCGGCGCGAACCAGGAAAACCGCGGAGTTGGATCAGCCTATATGTACATAGATATTTTAATTTATTTTTACTTTTACACTGTATAAACCTTCCCTGTACTGTTAACAAACCACTCTTTACTTCATAAATAACAGCATGCAATGTAAATTTATATGAGTGATAGATAAAATTACGGTGAATGAAGAGGTAATAACATGACATACTCATTTACAATTATTTTTAAGTTTATGTACTGTATAAACCCTCCCTGCACTGTTAAAAAAACATGAACTATCTCACGTAGGTGAGAGCTACTGGAAATATAAATATATATGCTAGCTCACGTAGCTATCGGACACTACATATTTCGCATGATGCAATACTGTGAGTTATACTGTATGTACGTATATCTAAATTTATTTTTTTTACTATTTTTTACTGTTTTATTATTCTTAGGCTAGGAAATACTTGTTTTATCAATAAAATAATGAAAATTTTAATATTCACTAGGTCACGTAGGTGAGAGCCTTTGCGTTTTCCGAAACACTGATACCGGTATCGTATTTTACGCGGTGCAATACTGTTTACTATTTTTTACTGTTTTATTATTCTTAGGCTAAGAAATACATTTTTTTTATCAATAAAATCATGAAACTACAGGAAATATAAACACATATGCTAGCTCACGTAGCTGCGACCGCAATACATTGTACGCTATCGAACACTATTTCGCATGATGCAATACTGTGAGTTATACTGTACGTACGTATATCATTCAGTTATTAGTACAATGTATATTAAATTAAAATTCATTTACTTATTTGATGATTGTACAAAATCTATTGTATTTATTCATTGTAATTTGGACCAAATATTCCTTCTGTAAAGATTATACTTTTCAAAAGAGGTGGTCAATAAACATAACTATCTATCTATCTATCTATCTAAATTTATGTTTTTTACTATTTTTGACTGTTTTATTATTCGTAGGCTGGGAAATAATTTTTTTTTATCAATTAGATAATGAAATATGTTTTTTCAATAAAAAAATGAAAATACTAAGAATTTTTTTTTTTTTAATATTTAAATATTTTTGCATATACCAATAAAATAAAATAATAATTTACCAAAAATAAAACCGCGATACAGTGAGAACGCGAACCAAGAAACGCGAATAACCGGGGGAACACTGTATACTGCATAAGATTATCTTCCAAAACTTTGTTTTACAATTACAAGAAAAATATTACACATGAAGATACATCTGCTGTACACAACTGTTACAGTAGACTTTTGCCACTACATGTGAGGGTTCTGTTTCACCTCTGAGGCCACACATCCGAGTTAGCAGCTGGACTGTACTGCCTGAAAAAGTTCTAATTCACCTAAAAATCCACATAACTGAGACTGGCAGAGAGCACTTTATTATTGTGAAGGTTCTGTTTCATTTCTAACTCCATACATCTGAGTTAGCAGGACCAGCTATATACTCAAGATACATGGCACTAGTATTTGAGACAACTAACCTTTTCATGGCATCGTACACAGTAGGAACGAGGGCCACTACATCATATGCTGCATAGACTATCATATCTTCCGTCAGTGGACGACGTGCCCAAAATCTCTGATCACGACGATAGACATTCTTCATCTGGAAAAAAAATAAGGAAGTGAACTTTTCACATTAAAATATTTTCTATTACATTATAGATCATGCGTGAGTGATCAGTTTAACGTAATGGACTCCCTTTTCTACTAAGGGCTAGGATGGAGCCTGCTTGCAAAGGACTTTTGGTTTTTGGAAGTTCGACCATTAACCTAAATGACTGCCCTTTCTATCCTGACGGATCAAAGTCGTGAGCGCTACTGCTCAGCCAAGGTGGGCACATTAATGGGCATGCATTATATTAAATAAAACTCATAACATCTAAAGTATAGCCATGACCAAAGGAAGAGCTACCCGTACCCTTGCACTTACCAACAAAACGGATCACTGACAGGAGGACAGAATAGTAATGAGAAAGTTGCATGACAAATGGCAGCATGAAAAAAAAATCCAGGCAGACAAGAAAATGAAATACTCCTAAAGTAGGTTACATAAAGAGAGAATGTAGCACTCCTTGTAAAGCTACGAATAGCTCTAGGATCAGAGGAGTATCGCAAAATCACTATCATGATCTAAACTATTATTTACGTGTATCTTCACTTTCCTCTCCCCTAGAAATGATGCATAGAAACAACAGCAGGCCCTTCATAATACAGTTTACATGTGCAAATCATGGCCATATGCAACATCAATCTAAAATAATCATGGAATCCAATTTCAACCTTAGGTCAACTATAGATACAAATCATACTTGTACTCTACCCACAATACTTGTGGGTAGAGTACAAGTAATGTAGTTCAATGCACAAAGATTTCACAAAAGAATTACAAGCAACAAAATTAAAGTTTACATACACGAACTGCATTTTCCTCAATTTTCTTGTAATCTGTAAAATACTCATTCTAAAATACTGCAATAACTGTTTGCTATTGCACACCTGCTTTTTCTTAAATTTCAAACTGGTATTGAACTATGCTAAATATTCTCGAAACAATAAGTTCAATGTCATACTTTGAAAGATATCTTAAATGACAAATTATAAAGGTATTCATATATTTAGTGACACAATACAGCCAACTGGAACAAGTAGGGCAGCCACAACTTCAACAAAAGAATTAAAGTAGGACTTCAGGTTTACTTGCCAATCCTCACCTCTTCTGTCAGCTATTTTTGAAAAAAATAATACTATATGGGGAGCACTCAGGATATATGAGGATGGAATTCTTTCTGCCTGCTACAAAGTTTATCCTTTTTAGCTGCCTCCTACAGCATACAGGGAATACTGTGCACATATGGATTACTTCCGTATTCCCTCTCACAAAGGAATAGATTTTAAAGAATATTTCAGTGACTTACAAGGAAAACAAAGGTGAATACTTTCTCTTCGGAAACCAACATTACCTGAATACACAAATATATAGATAGATAAATAAACAAAATACATATACAAATAAAAAAAACACCATACCTGGTCTTTTCTTGGATTGACAGGGGCATTATAAGAACGACAGAGTGTGTTTAAAGAGACATTTTTCACTTTGTACACAGGTTTGCCCGTCTCTTGCTGCTGTAGTACTGCATGAGCTGCCTGTTGAGAAAAAAAACAACATAAATTTCGCGCAGATGGTACTAAAAAGAGGTAATTTTATGATGCCAATATTATACACAAGGCAATATAATGTAGGATATACAATAAATATATACCAGTTCAGTGATATATATATATATATATATATATATATATATATATATATATATATATATATATATATATATATATATATATATATATATAACAAGCTCTTCATTTTACATATTACTGTTGTTGTTGTTGTGATATTACTATTATTTTTATTATTATTACTATTACTATTATTATTATTATTATTATTATTATTATTATTATTATTATTATTATTATTATTATTATTATTATTATATTGTGATGATAATAATAATAATAATAATGATAGAATTAATATCATTATCAATATTACTTTTACTGTTATTATTAGCATCATCCTTCAGAATGCCAGCAATTCTATAAAGAATTAGGATGCATACTCGTATTTCAAAGCCCGAGATTTAGCGACATTTCCCTAGACCTGTTCATTAAGGTGCCAGCCAATGACTGATGTCACTACTCTGCCTTCTAATTTTTAAAGTGAATATAAAGGTAAAAAATCATTTGTTGTTTGTCCAGGCATCAAACCCGGGTCTTGCCTTCATAAGGAAAAGTAATTAGATAAGTAACTAGAAAGACAGATAGAAAATCTGAAAGAATGCTTTCTCCTTGTTCCCCTGTGTAGCAAAAGGCGACTGACTACTAGAGCTGAGCGAGGGGAATACGAATCCTCTCCACTATATTTCTTCCCTCAAAGACTCACTGTATTTACTTTGACTCAGCCAAGCCCCTCATAATTGAAATATGGTTCTTATATATATATATATATATATATATATATATAGAGAGAGAGAGAGAGAGAGAGAGAGAGAGAGAGAGAGAGAGAGAGAGAGAGAGAGAGAGAGAGAGAGAGAGAGAGAGAGAGAGAGAGAGAGAGAAATGACCACACTGTGGTAATAGGCAAACAACGAGAATATACCTTTTAAGAGTTCCAGACCATTTTACGTGAGGAATTACTTAAGCAAGTCCTTCCTCCTTTGCTTCCACCTTACCTGAGTATCGAAGACATTGTTGAGTGTGACTCCAAACTGGTGATATAAGGCTCCAGCATCCCCTCGACAGGTCGTGTGCAACCTGCAAAGGAAAACAAAACATGAAACATCAAAATAAATCAACATGTTATGAACAAATTCACTACTTGCTAGGCAAAATACCCAAGTGTTTGTGTTTAACGCAGCTGAACAGATAAAAAGTAATTCATCTGTAAATTTTGTTCATAATCTGAGAACCCAAAACCTTGTTACCCCAAAATGTGACGGACACTATTATTAAGTATCTCTAATACATAACTATGTGAGTTGTTGACATATGATTATAATACTCTTATATATCTAATCCCGTCGAATAAAGAAATGTGGCCAAAACTGTAACAAGCACAGAGAATGGAGACAAAGCGAAAGGAATGCTTTTCTTTCATATCACCAGAGATTTCCCTTTAAGTCACCCTCCTACGAAAAAGC
>JAXCGZ010008196.1:0-10000 GCA_037179515.1 Halocaridina rubra
TAACGCTGAACTGTTAAAATACAGTCTAAAATGGTAGGTAAAACCCATTAAATAAAACAACGAATATATATATATATATATATATATATATATATATATATATATATATATATATATATATATATATATATATATATATATATATATATATATATATATATATATATATATATATATTAATTTCGTGACCTTTGAGAAGGTGTCCAGTTAAGGTCTCGAAATTAATAAGTACTTTATATATTATATATATATATATATATATATATATATATATATATATATATATATATATATATATATATTTACACATATATATGTGTGTATGCATGTAAATCACACACACACACACACACACACACACACACACACGCACACACACACACACACACACACACACACACACACACACACACACACACACACACACACACACACACACACACACATGGGGCCTCATTAAGATTGTTATACACAAATGCTGATGGATTAGCTGGTAAGGCAGTAGAATTAAAAGATAGGATTCACAACAGTAAGGCAGATATAGTAGCAATTACAGAGACTAAGCTGAGTGAGGACATAAACAGTGTCACAGTTTTTCCTAAGGGCTTCAGAATACTAAGGGTCGAAAGATCTGAGAGGACTGGTGGAGGGATAGCACTGCTCATAAGTGAGAGGATTCAAGTTGAAGAAATAAACTTGGCTATAGAAAGTGAGTTCAGGGAATTTCTTGTTGCTCGCATAAATACTGGGTCAGAGAGCATTATAATAACTGTTGTATACAACCCACCAAGGAACCAAAATAGGCTTGAAATTTATGAGGAAAGTCATATAGGTACGATTGAAGTCATAAACTCAGTTGTTAACATGGCGCGGGAGAAAAAATGTAGGATTTTGATTATGGGAGACTTTAATCATAAAGAGATAGATTGGATAAATCTTGACCCACACAGTGGTGAGGACTCATTTGGGGCAAGATTCCTAGATTGCGTACAAGGGAATTTCCTACACCAACATGTAATGGAACCAACAAGAGCCAGGGGTGGGGATGAGCCATCACTACTTGATCTGGTGTTCACAGAAAATGTGTTGGATATTGAAAATATTGAGTATGAACCACCAATTGGAAAGAGTGACCACTGTGTGTTGTTGATGGAGTATATCATTGAAGACATTCTTCCTGAGAGTAGAGTCACTGAGGACATGAGGAGGAACTATCCGAAAGGAGATTACATCAAAATGAATGAGCTTTTTGCAGTTATTGACTGGAGAACCTTATTTTACAACAAATCTGTACAAGAAATGTATGACATCTTTTGTGAGAAATATGGGAAGATAGTAGATTGCTGCATACCTGTCACCAAAGTAGGTATAATTCATGCCAGAGAGAAATGGTTCGATAATGGGTGTAAAAGAGCTAAGGAGTGGAGAGACAAATGCTGGAAAAGGTATAGGAGGAGAAAAAACATAAATGCCTGGCAAACCTACAAAAGAGCAAGAAATGACTACCTAAGTAAAAGGAGAGAGGCAGAGAGAGATTATGAGAGGGACATCACCAGGAAGGCTAAAGAAAATCCCAAGCTTTTCCACAGCTTTATCAGAGGAAAACTGAAGGTAAAAGAACAGGTTTTAAGGCTAAAGAGAGCGGATGGAAGCATCATTGAGACGGACGAAGAGATCTGCAAAGAATTGAACAAGGAGTTTCAGTCAGTATTTACAGTAGAAAATACCCCACCCCCTCAGATTGCAGTGATAGAAGCTCAAGGGCCGGTATTAGAGAACATCAACCTTACAGCCACAGAGGTATGCAAAGCGCTGATGGATTTAGATGTTCATAAAGCTACAGGTCCTGATGACATATCCCCTCATGTGCTTAAAAAATGCGCAAACACAATATCAGTGGCACTAAGTATCATATTTAAGGAGTCACTGGAGTCGGGGGAGATTCCAAGATGCTGGAAACAAGCAAATGTGATACCTATCTTCAAAAAGGGAAGGAGGGATACGGCTCTGAACTATAGACCAGTTTCCTTGACCAGCATAGTTTGCAAACTTATGGAGAAACTACTAAGGAAACATATCTCTCTTCACTTGGAATCCTTCAACTTTTTGTCAGTGAGGCAACATGGCTTCAGAGAAGGAAGATCAACAGTAACAAACTTATTAGAATTTTATGATGAGGTAAGCCAAATCTTACAGGAAAGAGAGGGCTGGGCAGATTGCATATTCCTAGACTTCCAGAAAGCGTTTGACACTGTTCCACATGGGAGACTTATTAGGAAGCTGCGATCAATGGCTAGAATAGGTTGAAATGTCTTGGAATGGATAAAAACTTACTTAGAAGGAAGGGAACAGAGGGTTAGAGTAAGACACTCAGTGTCTGAATGGAGAAGAGTTAGTAGTGGAGTTCCACAGGGTTCAGTTTTAGGGCCACTTTTGTTCCTTGTATATGTAAATGACCTACCAGAGTCTGTAAATTCATTCATGAATATGTTTGCAGATGATGCAAAGATTGTGAAGAAAGTAAAAAACGAGAACAATGGTAGAGAACTTCAGGAGGATCTAAATAATCTGCATGAGTGGTCAGAAAAGTGGCTAATGAAATTCAATACCTCAAAATGTAAGGTAATGAGAATGGGTACAAGTGCAAGAAGGCCCAAGCTTGACTACTCGGTGGCTGGAGTACAACTTCAAGAGACAGAAAATGAGAGAGATCTAGGAGTAAACATACTGGCAGATTTGTCTCCAGAAATACATATAAATGGCGTAGTAAGGGCAGCATATGCATTCTTATCAAATGTAAGGGTAGCCTTCAGGCACATGGACAAGGAAATGTTCAGAAATATTTATGTAACCTATGTGAGGCCAAAACTCGAATATGCAGCCCCCTTTTGGAATCCGCACTTGAAAAAGCACATAGCTAAGCTTGAAAAAGTTCAAAGACATGCCACGAAACTGGTGCCAGAAATACGCAATCTCGGTTATGATGAGAGGCTGAGGGAATTAGACTTGCCATCACTCGAAGCTAGAAGAGTAAGGGGGGATATGGTGACAGTCTTTAAATTCCTTCATGGTTATGATAGAGTGGATAGGGATCGATATTTCGATATGGCTGGCTCTAGAACTAGAGGTCATAGTTTGAAGCTTCGTAAGAAAACTTGTTTGCAGGATGTAAGGAAATACTTTTTCAGTGTAAGAGTAGTTGATAATTGGAATTCGCTAAGCGAGGAGGTAGTTAATGCTATCTCAATCCATAGTTTTAAGGACAGGTATGATAAGTATCACTAAGTGTAAAAATGGAACCGATCAGGAGACGGGAAGATACGAGCTTTGGGCTCTCCCGTAAACACAAGTAGGTAATCACACACACACACACACACACACACACACACACACACACACACACACACACACACACATATATATATATGTGTGTGTGTGTGTGTGTTTATGCATATATACACGCACGCGCACGCGCACATACACACACACATATATATATATATATATATATATATATATATATATATATATATATATATATATATATATATATATATATATATATATATATATATATAATAACACTGAACTGTTCACATACAGTCTAAAATGGTAGGAAAAGCCCATTAAAGAAAAGAACGAAAAATATATGTATAAAGTATATTGTTAATTTCGTGACCTTAACTGGCCACCTTCTCAAAGTACAATGGCAAAGATATACAGCTAGCAAATATGACCAAATGAAAAGAAGGAAGAAAAACTTGCCCAAGGGAAATTCGCAAGGGATTAAGAGCTATCAATTCCTTGTCAGTTTCCCTTGGGCAGGTTTTTCTTCTTCTTTTCATTTGTTCTGTATTTGCTAGCTGTATCTGTTTCCATTGTATTTTGAGAAGGTGTCTAGTTAAGGTCATGAAATTAATAAATTACTCTATCCATATAATTTTTCGTTGTTTTCTTTAGTGGGCATTTCCTACCATAACTATCTAGCTATGTATCTATATGTGTATTTTATCTATCTATCTATCTATTTCAATGTAGTAGGTTGGCTCATGGCAACAGCTGCCAGTTGCGATACTACGGCTGAAGGTTTTTTGAAATAGGTCTGTCCAGGACAGTTCGATGTTAAGTCTTCCTTCAATTGCGGTTCTATTACTATGCCTACAGCTACACTGAATATTCTTGGATATTCATTACACATCTTTTATTATCCCTTCACATATGACAAGTCACTACACTCTCCATCTCTATTTCTCTTTACTCTGTGTATTCTTCCTGCCCAGGCCCGATGAGGGCTGTTTTATTTTATTATATTTTTGGCCCGTCCTGGTGTTTAAAAACAATTATATATATATATATATATATATATATATATATATATATATATATATATATATAGATATATATATATATATATATATATGTTCCCCTTGAGGGAGGGGTGTTAAAATACTTCCTCCGTGTTCCCCGGCATGTCGTAAGAGTCGACTAAATTGGGCGGAGTGAAGGGACTGGGAGTCCCCTCCTCTTTATTTTTTCTTTCCAAAGAGTCAGATATTTTGTCTTGACTCATCCACTCCCTTAAGAAGGGAAAAAATGGCCTTATATATATATATATATATATATATATATATATATATATATATATATATATATATATATATATATATATATATATATATATATGGTCTGCGTCAGTCATAACGGTAATTTTGCAAAAAAAAAAAAGATTAACACAAAAATGTTGAGGCAGTAATGACCGCATTTTATACTGACGTATGAATATGCTGTAGTGCTGTTATAAAATATACATGCGTACTTTTTAACACTTATTTTTCGAAACTATATATTTATTTTGTGTAATTTGATCAATGAGTCTATGTAACTGCCTTATAGTATAAAACTACAAAACTCAAGAAAATCATATAACTCTCCCCAAAAAAGGTATTAACATACCCTACAGAACTCAGATTAGGCGTGAATCTCTCGTTTGATATAATATTATCAGGAATATTTTCTCATGAAGAACTCGTTTATGTGGCAAATAATTTGTCTTGCTGAGTCTGGTGTGTATGTGTGTGTGTGAGAGAGAGAGAGAGAGAGAGAGAGAGAGAGAGAGAGAGAGAGAGAGAGAGAGAGAGAGAGAGAGAGAGAGATGCCAATGCGAGTGCCAATGCCGGTTGTGCCCTTACCTTCCCAAACAGAAGCAGGGCAGAAGCGCAGCAGCAGGTGAAGTGACTAAGGGAGGGAAGCCCCCCCTCCCTGTGGTATGTAAGGGATGGGATGGGGAGTGTGGTACGTAAATCGGTTAGCAGCATCTAGAGGCAGGGAAGATGATCATGGCATCAGTTACTTAGGGTTGTGTGTAGGGCGCAGTTGTTTCCTCCTTCATTGCCTCCTCCAGGAGTGTCATAGCTGGAGGAGGAGCAACAGTGGCAGTTATCCTTATTACGAAAGTAGAGAAGAATCTGCACACTAATGCTGCTAAAGAGGGAGACTTGTCCTCGCTGCCGTTGAAAGGACACTGCCCTCTCTACTCCTGTAGAAGAGCATCAGAATAGAACGGCGTTAGCTTTGGCTGTTTTCTGAATGTAGAACTCGTTCTCTTTCTCTCTCTCCTGACTCCTGGTGGATATTTGATCGAGGGGGGGGGGGAAGAGAAAACAAGAGTTACGGAAGGGCTTTGACCATTATCATGTGATGCTTCGGGAGGATTATGGTCACGCTTGCTGCTTCCAACCACTACCTCCGCCCCGACATACACCACTAATATCACCTTTACCACCGCTGTTACCATTACCACTACGACTTTTACTGCTACTACCACTGTCGCCTCTTCACTAGCATTGTCGACCATAACTCCCAAGTAGTTATGATGACCAGTCGTTAAACAACTTGTGTCTCGAGCTGATTCTTTTAGAGGTCTTGTCCCTTGAGCTTAGTCCTCGCTTTTTTTTTTTTTTTTTTATCAAGACAGGCATTCGTGCAAAGAGAATGTAATGGATTTTTCGTCGGTAAACGTGAAATATTATAGATATTTACACACCCTTATGTTTGTCTGCTTTCTTACAAGAGCACACGGGTGTTATTATTAGTTTTGTATTATCATTATTATTGTTCTATTTTAGTAGTGAAGAGAAAGTAGTCGTCTAAATGATGGGTGGGCATGAAACTGGTGGTGGCGGCGGCGGCGGCGGTGGTGGTGGTGGTGGGGATGTGATGCCATGGTGGTCACCCAGCGTGATGCTGCCCCCGGACCGTGGTCGTGCCCATCACCATCAACACCATGCCCGCGATCCCATCCGGGAGAGCAGTGACAGTGTGCAACAATCGAGGAGAGAACGAACCGAGCTACGTCGCCGTCGAACCCACAAGGATCGCAAGCGTCGCCCCATGCCCCCACAGCAGCTGACGCCGCCTCATCCTTCTTATACTCTTTCAGAGTCTTCCGATTTCAGTAGTTGCCTTAGAGAATTTCTATGGAAATGCGTAAGGACAGTATGGATGTGCTCTATCAATGTGAGTTTTGTGGTGTTAAGTGGCATTTTCAGCGTTCTATGGAAGGGGGTATTCGGTGGGCGATCGCCTTCTGCCAATGCAAATATCAAAGTGAAAGAGAATTTAGTGAAATTAGTGTTAGAAGAGGAAGAGAATATTACGGCAGCCCTCGCACCTTCTTCTTCTTCTCCTCCTTCCACCCTCCATGACAACAGACATGACTCACAATCTGGTAAGAGCTTCAGTGTTGCCGACACCCAAGACGTGAACGGGTCTTTCATCCCACCTTGCGGCACCCCACTCACGCCGCCACCGCCTCCTCCGCCGCCTATTTCTTCACCTCGAAATCAGGGTAGCGACTCGCTCGCTCTGCAGTCCCCACCGCTTAGTCCTTCTTCCTCACTAGATCCATCGAAGTCATCCGAAAATCCTCAGGAGGCCTCCAGTGAAAGTGTGAATGGTAGTCGAAGGGCGGGTGTGGTGCGGCGAGTGTCACGGGCCTCCATGATCCATCCACAGCGTGATATGAACGCCCCTCCATCCTTACTGCCTATCCAACATCACCCTTCCAATTTGCGTAACGAAATTAATCCATCCCAAGCAACTGACGTCATTAACACCTCACGGCAAGTGCAGGCAGAGAATGCAACAACTCATCGAGGAGAAGGAAGGGGGGAGGGAGGGGGAAAAAGTAACGAAGGAGACAGCAGTCATAGTACGAATAAAAAGAGTGCCATCTTGGAGGCGGTTCGAGGATTTAGTTCTCTACAGGAAGATATGATGCGTGCCATCCAAGATGCCAAGGAAACAACAAATGCTTTGGCACTCGATCGTCGAGATAGTCTTTCGTCAGTCACTAGTGGTGGCTCCATAGTCTCGATGGGTTCTTTGGATACGTCAGAATTTCATTCGTGCCTTGCAGAATCATATGTCAGCTCAGTGGTTAGTTCTGTTGTCAGTTCCTCCTCACCTAGCCCTTTACCTAGTGAACACGAAGATTCACCCACTGTGATAAATTCCAACTCAGCTACGCATACGTGTCGCGACTATGATCAGTCTATCGAGGACGATATTGAAACCTCTTTGGCCCATTTAGATAATCATTCTGCGTCCGATACCGACACCGAAGTCGAAGAAACAACCAGTGAACCAAGAGAATGTAATAATGTTAAGAGTGGCAGTGAAAGCGCTAGAAATAGCTTAGTTTTAGATATCAGTTCTAGAATATTTTCAGATCCAAATAGTACTAAGAAAGAAGCAATCGCACCAACCACCAATGCGAGCGATACCTACCGTCTGCGTCATAATACCACTAGTATTAGCATCAACGCCGATGTTAACTTGGAAAGCAAGGACACGACCAGAGATCTCATTGATTTTAGTGATTATTCTTATCACGAAAAAGATACCTTTCCCTCCGCGCCTCCTCTATCGCCGAAAATAGAGAATCGTGAAACTGGTTTCGAATATGTGCTGAAAGATCCAAGAGCCGAGGATTTTGATGTTATAAAGAAATATTGCAAACGTTCAAAAATAACTGATAGCATTGATTTTCGATCGTTTGAAAAAGAGAAGAACGTTAAAAGCCCTTCTGAAAAAGAATGCGATGCAGGAGACACCGTTAGAAGAAATAAGAGTGCTTTTTGCCCTGTATCGAATCGCGATGGTGAAGAGGAGTGCGGTGAGTTGGGATTATTGAAGGATCTTAAGTGGTCGGATTCAGCTGCTTATACACCACCTCCACCCGCTAAACAAACACAGCTAGAGCAACAAACGGATGTCAAAGTGTCGGTGGGTGTTGGGGAAGCGAGGGCTGTTGGAGATCATCATCATGAGGATGATAAAACTCTTGAGGATAGTGCCATGAAGAAGGATCCACTTAGGATAACTTCCAAATCCTACCATCATAACTTCTTCACCCATCCTCTCGATGATTCATCTGCCCTCACCCCTCCTCCCACACCCACTCTTCTCCCCCCACCCCCACCCACTCCAACTCTCCCCCCTCTCGACTTTTTATCGAAGAGGGAGAATAAATTTTTCGGTACAACCTCAGATGATCTTCATTTTTGCCAAGGTTACGTTTCCCCTCAAGCTTTGACACCTTTGACTTCCGAAGCCCCTAGTTTACCCGGTTTTGATATCACTAGTTTAAAAAACGAAATAAGTGCCATTAAAGCTGAAATTTTGACCCGGAAAGGCAAGGAAACACCCCTTCGTAAGGATTCCGAGGAGAGATGTTTCGTTTCTTCGTGCGATGACATCAATAATCTCCGAGATGAAATTTTGTCCCTCAAAGAGGATTTCTATACCCTCCTTAGTGAAAATAAATCCAACACGGATCATAAAAAGCACAGTAAAAAATCTAGTCATCATCATCATCATCACCATCATCAACAGCAGCAGCGTAAAATTCCCCACCTTAAAAATCAGTTGAAATCTATAAGTATAGACAACGTGGATGACCTCAAGCATTTTACTTCCAAAGCGACGGAAGACGTTCCTTCTTTTATGCGTAAAAAGAGTGACAGAGGCTTTAACGGAGGTCTGAGTCGCTCTACAGTGAGCATGGTCTTGGATTTTGGAGGCGATCGAGACCATGAGACCAGTACAAGTACGAGCAGACCTTCCAGTTATTACAGTGCCCGTCTCAGCAGCGACTCCTTTGAGTCGATCGGCAGCGAATTACCGCTTCTGAAGGAGGATAGACTTAAGGAAGAGGAATCCGATGAAAAACGCGAAATACCTTCGGACATGGTCAAAAGTGCAAAAGGCAACGCCTCGATTGGAACACCGACGCCATGCGAAACAATAACGAGCTATCGAAATGTGCCTCCCGTCAGTTGTGGTCCCTCGACGAAAAATAGCTGTGATTGCGCTCTCGGTGTTGAAACCGTGCTTGTATGTGTATGTGAAAATGTAGAGGGAGAAGAAATAAAAGCAGATAATCGTGACAG
Organism: Halocaridina rubra; assembly: GCA_037179515.1. NCBI lineage: Eukaryota > Metazoa > Arthropoda > Malacostraca > Decapoda > Atyidae > Halocaridina > Halocaridina rubra. The sequence continues at coordinate 9,453 of JAXCGZ010008196.1, forward strand.
TGAAAGTGACAACGAAGATGAAGAAGAAGAGGAGGAAAGTAATATAAGTGTCATTGGATGTTTAGATAACAGAATTATTGAGAGCCCTACTAGCGTGGAAAGAGTCCTCTATGGATTCGATCCCTCGCCGTATAAATTAAGACGGTAAGTATGTGCATTGTCATACGTCATATTCGTATTTTCATTATTATTATTATTATTATTGGAATTATTTATATATTTCTTGTATTTAAAGAACGTTGATATCAGTCATTATAAATGGAGAGAGAGAGAGAGAGAGAGAGAGAGAGAGAGAGAGAGAGATTGTTAACCATGTTCTAAAACCGTTATGCAAGTCATGCTATTTTTCACGTTAATACGGTTCTTCAACCTTTGACGAGTTAATCTATCATAAATATGATATAGCATATCATATTCAGATAGCTGCCAGTCATTATGTGGTATATATATATATATATATATATATATATATATATATATATATATATATATATATATATATATATATATAGACACGCACGCACGCTCTCTCTCTCTCTCTCTCTCTC
>JAXCGZ010008196.1:17500-25000 GCA_037179515.1 Halocaridina rubra
CTTCATACAACAATTTTTTTTTCATTCATAACCCTTATTTCTTAAGACATTGCAAAATCTATGCCAATCCATGATATTAGAAGTACAGGTTGAAACGGACAGAACAACCAGTTCATCGCCGACATTTATTATATGTCCCGTAGTTCAAGATTTCCACTGTGCCATGCGTTGCGAGATGAATATTTTATGCCTCATAAAAACCCCTGCTCATGGATAAACTGGTTTGACTTATGGTGAAGTTACGTAAAAGGTGAACTTGATTTGAAGTGTTTAAAATATAAGTTCTCTTTTTCATATTATATTAGGTAAGGATAATAGTTCACCCTCTTTCTATAGTCAAACGAACTGTTACCAGTTATTGTTATGTATTTACCCTCACAAATCTAATGATATATTATTGAACTGCCGTCTTAGAAATTACAACACAAGCAGTTAAACTCGAGACCTCTGGATGTGAGCCAGGCACCATGTCCACTCATCTACCAAGGGATAGCATGTTAAGCTGAATAGAGAGAAAATGGGAAGGTTTCTGCAGTAGGACTTTTTGAATTTTTTATTTTTTTTTATTTTGACATCAGGACGGGCAAAAAAAAAAAAAAAAAAAAAAAAAAAAATATATATATATATATATATATATATATATATATATATATATATATATATATATATATATATATATAAAACAGCCCCCATCGGGCCTGGACACGAAGAATACATAAAGTAAAGAGAAACAGAGATGGAGAGTGTAATGACTTGTCAGATGTGGAGGGATAATAAAAGATGTGTGATGAATATCCAAGAATATTCAGTGTAGCTGTAGGCATAGAAAAAGAAAAACTGAAACTGGATATGCAGAATTAGGTAATGACATTATCAATTTTGCAGCATGTATTTACAGGTTATGTAATATGGAGTCAATATTGCTAACCCTTATTTCTGTTTTTGTATTCCTTAAAATATCAGCGATCTATCCATCTATCCGTCTGTATGCCTCTGTGGAGCTGTAAAAAATATTCAGCTGGCTATCTATCTTACTCATCTTACTCCTTTTATATTTCTTCATATTTATGTGATTAGTCTTCTATCCTCTTCTACCTGTGTTTGTATCGGACTACCTGCCTTGCTATCCAACTCACTTTGCATTTTCATCTTTTTATCCACCTGAGTATCTAATTCAACACTGTATCTATATCTATCTTCCTACATGTACATTGGTATAAAAAATTCATATCTCCTGCTTACACTCATGTACCCAGTGTTTCATTGCATTATTAAAACGCTTGAGAGAGAGAGAGAGAGAGAGAGAGAGAGAGAGAGAGAGAGAGAGAGAGAGAGAGAGAGAGTAAATGGATCAGTGTCTAAGAGTTGATAGCATATGATCTTTGCAAAGAAATTACGAAGACACCAGGGTCATAAAATGGATAGAGATGCTCAAGAGAGAGAGAGAGAGAGAGAGAGAGAGAGAGAGAGGAGAGAGAGAGAGAGAGAGAGAGAGAGAGAGAGTCTCTTGTTATGACAGGTTGAAAAAATGGCTGTGATTGGTCCCTCATTTGGAGCAATTCCCCTTCATATCCGCCAGGGGGATTTCCTCATTGGCTGAGAGTCTACCCACCATTCCCCACCCCCATTGATGATGACGCAAGAACACCCTTGCTTCTTCCCCCTCCGCACCACGTTTTTGAACAAGTACATTGCAAGACAACCACGGTCGCAGAAATGGATTTTATTTCAAGATGGATTGGTAGCATATGTATTAAACACTTTGAATACTCTTTTCATATGTAAATATATGTACGAGTATAACTAATAATGACGATTTTTTTCATTTTACACACACGTGAATATATATATATATATATATATATATATATATATATATAATATATATATATATATATATATATATATATATATATATATATATATATATATATATATATTATGTGTGTGTGTATTAGCGTGCGTGCGTGTGTTTGTGTGAGTTAGCGTGCATGCGTGTGTGGTTGTGTCTGTGGGGGGTTCCTTTTCTCCTGCCCATCTTTACTACTTCTACCAGTTGTTTTCCCTTGAAAGAGAGAATATATCTTGATCCAAGTGTGAAGTGGGAATTTGGGACGTTTATATACATTAACTGTTGCTTCCTCAAGATTGTTTCGTGGCCTACTCCAAAGTAATGCATCGTCTTACCCTCCTTCCGCAGGTCGTACTTGACTTATTTGCTTTTTGATGGTGCTGCTTTAGGAAATTGTCTATGTGTAGAATTGGTAGTGTGTGTGTTTTTTTTTTATATTAATGTCAAAGGAAGGACACCACTGTCAGAATGCAAATGGATTGTGTGATTACTAATAATGCCTAGTTAATATTATGAATAGGGAGGGAGGTTCCTCCGAGCCAAAAATAATCAGAATATGAATAGATGAAATACAATCATGGTCTCTTTTCGAAATATTTATGGTTTATTTTGTGCATGTCTTGCCTAATGTTTGATTGTTACTGTCTTGGTGTCAAGACTTCACGTAAATATACCAGGGAAAACCAGACCTGACCTGGCGCCAAACAGGTCAAGCTTGTGAAGTGCGTTGAGAGAAAATTGTATACAATTATTTATTTTCTATGCTTACCGTTTATTTATGTGCTAAAGATGTAGAGTATAGCATTTTATGAGCTTTCGTAATATAATTTGTGTACTATATAGTAAATAAAAATGTAGAGCTCGGTGCATTTTCATTACAAGAAGTTATATACATTTTTTTTTTAATTTATAATCCGTATTGATTAACATCGTATTGTTTGGGAGCAGGAAATGCTTGCTCATTCATTTACAAAATGTTAGGAAGGCTTCCAGGCCTTAATTCCCCACCACCAAGTTTTCTATGGCCACCCCCTTTTCAAATGGGGATTACAAAGCCAAGCAAGGAAACTCTCCATTAAGATTTCTATTTAATTCACATTCAATAGGATTTGGCTCTGAATATAAGCCGTCGTTTTTTCGTCGCTGTCATTTGTTATAGGGGCTCGATGAGTAAACCATTGAATAATTGAAGTTATTTGTGGAATACGAGAGCTTAATGAGGTTGGGCTTCGTTAAAACATCCCATGTCTACAACTACCACGTAAAAGATGCCGCAAAAGTCAATCCTATTCGTGCTTTTTTGAAATGTAATCCAAGGTAGCGAAGGAAATTGTAATTAATCTGTGAAATTGCCTCACTGCAGCGCAACATTTCTCCGGGGCTTTATAGAATTGTTCAGTACTACTATAGAAGTTTAGAAATGTGTACATGTTTTGGGGATATCTTTTTTCTCTAGTCTATAGAGTGACAGAGGTCTAGAATATCCAAAGATTTTGTTTACAATTATAAAAAAGCATTGCGTCCTTTAAACTTTAGTCCCAAGAGAACAATTTCCAAAATAGTTACTACAAAAAGGCAAGAGACACCTAATAAAAGAACTCTCATTTTTTCAGGGTCGTTCTAAAGCATTTTTTTTTATTTGTGGGGCAGCTGAACTGGCAAAAAAAAAAAAATTGCTCATCGGGCCCGGGCATCAAGAAAACTTTTAAGAATAGGTAGAAGCTTAAGGACAAGGCAGAAATATGAGAACGATAATTAAAAAGACAGGCTGAAGGAATAGTCAAGGTAATGAAAACCGATAATAAGTATGAAAGAGAAAGCAAAGAGAAACAGAGATTAGGAGTGTTGTAACTTATCAAATGTGACGGGATTGTGAGAGATGTGTAACGACTGCGCCAGAAATTGTACTGTAGATGTAGGCATAGGAAAAGAATTGTAACTGAAGGAATTACGAGTGAGACTTATATATTTAGCGTTTTAGCTAATCGCAGGTTTATAAAATAATTAAGGTCTTTAATCTTAAGTATCACATCAGAAAAGTTAAGTTTCTGTAGATTTTATTTTTAATCCGCTATCCTTGCCATCTGCAGAGGAGTCCATGTAAATGTTACTTCATTCCAGGGGGCCTTTGACTATTTTTTAAACAAAATGTGGTTTTAATTTTTTGTGTTTATTACATATGATTATTATTTCATAATTCAAACAAATCTCTCTCTCTCTCTCTCTCTCTCTCTCTCTCTCTCTCTCTATATATATATATATATATATATATATATATATATATATATATATATGTGTGTGTGTGTGTGTGTGTATGTATGCATGTACGTACGTACGTACTGCGTGTTGTATATTTGTTAAACTCTTAACAAATTTACTTTTGTCGTCGATGAATTGTTGGCACTGTCTTGAGATGGCATCCCTCCCTCTTAATGAAGTAAGTGTGAATCTATTTGTTTCCTTTGTTTTGTACATTATATTCACGATATTAATGAATAATAATAATAATAATATTAATAATAATAATATTAATATTATTATCATCATCGCTTTTATCTATTTTCTTGTGTTGTTCTTGTTAGCCCTATATTTGAAGGAGAGAGCTGCATTACTTGCCAAGGTCAAGCACACGAAGGATACCAGCACCATCTTCCACCTTATACAAACCACTTTTGGGAGTCGATTTCTTTATGATTCCCTAGGACCAGGATAGAGCCTGGCGTCCCTCTTTGGGCTGCTCGAAGGGTGATGCTCTTTCTGTAATCAAAAAGAGCATCTCAAGTAATCGGAATACTTGATTTGTGGTTTTATCCATAATCTTTCTATCTCCCGCTTTCAAGATTTCGGCTACGTAGCGCTTGATAACAATCAAATTATTCCGCTTGAAGCATTTGTTCAGATAAATATACCTCCAGACATGTTAGTGTGAATAATAACCTACGCAATACTCGATCACAGAGGGATAGAAAGACATTAATTTCGAGCCCACTCTACAGAATGCTAAATATTCTTGTGGTATGTTATAACATCATATGCAACATGTAACGGTAATAAATTCTGTATTCATCGTGTGACGAAGTTATTCATGGGAATGAATGATGATGATGGTGATTGACTGAGTGAGTGTGGAAAGTTCCTTTGCAATTATTGTTGTTCTTTTCCGTTGCGCACTGGGGGAGGGTTGGAGTTTATCTCGGGGCGTGCCGGATTAGACACATACGCTCAACGCTTCCGTGTTTATGGTCATTTTGCACATAGCCTATGGAATTGAGTGCATTTTTTCCACTAGAACTGAATTATATTTTGTGTTAGTTTCGCAAGATACTCATGTATTTGTATACACGCTCACATATATGCATCTCTATATTTTACAGTCAAGATTTTTCTCTTTCCAAGAATGTAGAATGTGCAGTTTATAATGTCTTATCCCTGTGAGGCCATTTAAAATCACTGACCTCTCTAATGCTATATAGTCGTTACTACAACACAGCCACCACCACCATCTAATATTTATAACCTTGAAGTTAAAACTGAGCGATACTTTTAGTTTAATGGCAGATTGTTAAAATGATGATTGGAGCTAAGTGCAAAGATGAGCTGTAAACGTTGTAGGGGGGAAGTACATAGCTGTGGAAAGACGTTGTATGGTTCACCCTTCTCTTTCTTTATGCTACTGAATATTGGTCTTACTCATTTTCACTTGTGATAAGGGGGGTGTATAACACTCGCCTTTTTTTCCGTATGGAAAAGTTTTCGGTGTTACTCTGGCTTGTTATCTACGTGTCATGACTCTACTCTGGTATGCGATTTACGCTTTAAATTGTGATCCATAACCTAACCTAACCTCTATTTAGCATTTTTAGCCGATGTACATGCTGTTTATCTTTGGAATTGCTATGGTGTAGATATTTTTTCCTTGTAGATAAGCTAAAGTAACACCAAGTATTCTTTTTCATTTTCTTTTTCATGTGTATTGGACATACCCGGTAAAAAAAGAAGTGAAGCTAATTGCTTTTAATGGGCCTGAGTTAAGTACAGGCCCGATGTCTGGCATTAAAGATTTTATTTTGTATTATCTAATTTATACAATTAGTTAGACAATGTTTTGAATAATCAGGTATTTTCCCACTGCACGGGAAATTATGCCCATATCGAAACTAGAACTCGAAAATATACTGTTGCACCACAGACATCACTCATCTGTTGATGTTGACATTACTGTGGTTACTTTGTCATTTCTTGTGAGGAGTTATCAAGTTTTTGTGTGTTTGTGTATAGATAGATAGGTTAATAGAATGTATATATAATGTTTTATTTATTAATCACGTTAGTGGATCACAAATAAAAATCTTAATAGTAGTAATATAATAATTGTGGCTCAGCTGACCAAAAGCTGTGGACTCCTATTCTTCAGTTCTCGTGTTCGAATCCCGACAGGTGGATGTAAAATATTGGGAAATATTTATATACGTAATTACACTGCTTTGTTCTATCAAAAGATTGACTTGTGTCCAGTTTGAGGAGGAATGATTAAAGTATGTTGGGCACTGGCCGGTCAGGAGGGAGGTAAAAATTGCACGCATGTGATGGATGTTCATTTCAGTGGCAAAACATTAGTGTCCATATTGCCTAAATTATCAATACGTTACTCTCAAGAAATAAAGTATTTTCTCCCTTTGATCAGTATAACTGAAGAGCTTGCTTTTAATACTGGCTTTACTATATATATATATATATATATATATATATATATATATATATATATATATATATATATATATATATATATATATATATATATATTATATATGAAGGGATGCTGAAAAGTTCCTGGCTTTAATGGTATTGTGAAAGGGTAGAGCTGCTATCTTTACATGGGAGGTAAGACAGCTACAGCGGATTTTGGTAAAATTGAAGCACGAGTAGTCATGAAGGATGACTGGCCATCATACTCCAAAGTTAAAATATGGGTGTCGAGGTTTCGGACTGGTCATTTCGAGGTCACAGAGGAACTGAAGTCAAGACGGCCAACTTTTGCAACCACGGAGGACAAAGCTGACGCTGTGCACGTCATGATTCTCATAGACTGCCGAATTTCAGCTAAAGTCATCGCTGAGACACTGGGGATTTCCCGCGAAAGAGTTGGCCACAACACTCTGCACATGAGAAAGCTTGCCGCAAAATGGGTACCAAATTGCCTGAACGCAAATCAGAAGCGCATCAGAGTGACGACATCAAAGGTGATTTTGGAGTGGTTTGTAGCGGGTAAGGCTGATATTATGGCTTGTTTAGTTACCATGGATGAAACGTGGCTTTACCATTATTATCCCCAGACCAATAGCATAGCAGTACAGCGGTTCATTGTATCCCAAGACGTTTTGGACCCAGAAGGCAGCTGTAAAGATTCTGGCTTCAGTGTTCTTGAACAAAGAGAGAGTACTCACAAAATATCTGCCAAAGGGTCCCACCATCTGCGCAGAATACTACCTTTCTCTGTTGGACGAACTGCTTGAAACTTTGAAGCAGAAATGCCGTGGTGTGTTCTTTTTGCAGGGCATTGCACCAGCACACTCAGCAATTGAAACTTTACGGAAAATAGGCAACTTTCGCTTCGAATTGGTAAACCACCCGCCTTGCTCTCCAGACTT
>JAXCGZ010008196.1:30000-35000 GCA_037179515.1 Halocaridina rubra
AAAGACATAAAAACTGCAAAATATATAAATACATTTTGCAGTTTTGTCCGATGCCTTTCATGGATACTAAATATCAGGAGATTCCCTTCCTTCCATTCATATATATATATATATATATATATATATATATATATATATATATATATATATATATATATATATATATATATATATATATATTCGAAATTCTACCAATAGTTTGCTCCCTCCCCACTTTTCAAAACTTCTTTCTATATATTTAGAGTGACAAAGAGTGGTGTGCTTGTTGCCTAAAATATAATCGTGTCTGCGCTTAAAGGAAGAAGCAAATGTGGCGTAAAGCATTTTCACGTGTTGGCAGCTCTCCTTTTGAAGTAATGTTGGCTGACCTCTCCTCTTCCAGGTATCACTGCATCAATGTAATCTCATGTCTTTCTTTATCGTTAGCTTTTTCTATATCCATTTGAGGTCGCTAATTCTCGCTAACCTCTTAGAGAAGAGACCAGTACAAGTTTTGGTTCAGTTTTATGGTCGGATATCCTTTCATGGCACTAACCTTCTCCGTTGGTCCAGGTTTGGGGCCTGCACCGAGTTGAGCTGCTTGCTCTCCCAGTGGTTGGTTTCATCTCTCGTATTTTAGTTTAATTTTCATTATTTTATTTCCTTACAGTTTATGTATTTTTGAAGCTGTTGCAAAATATTTCAGATTATGCTCTATAATAAGTATTTGTCTGTAAAGGTTGTTAACTGAAAGGCCTATCTGTGTTGGACATCTTTAGATCTTTAAATTTTATTTCTTAGTGCTTTTATTGACTCTTCTCTATCATTCTGTATTATTATTATTATTATTATTATTATTAGTAGTAGTAGTAGTAGTAGTAGTAGTAGTACATGAAAGCTGCAAGAAGGGGGTTTTACCGTCATCAATACCTTATCTCCAAAAGATACCGATTGACAATTGACCTCACACATTTAATCCTAAGAGTATACCCACTAAATACGTGCTGAATACTCAAAAGCTTACTATTTTTGTTAGGTGCTATCACACTGGTGAAGCCACCACTTTCTCATTAGTACCGTGAAATTCTGACAAATAGATAGTATTTGAATTACACTAGACATCGAGCTTTGGTCCTCTCGAACATGAGTGAAACACATATCCTTGGGTGTTTGGAAATCCCTATTCCTCTTTTTCGGTGGTGTTTCCCACATAATGTGTCTGTGTTTCTCTAGTTTCTTGGAGACCATTGTTAGAAATACACAATATGCAATTCCTGGGTGATCCATGTGGGGTTGGATAGCCAATCTCTGGGTGAAAATTTTTCATGCTGGATAGATTTTTGCAAAAGTTGGCTCGGACTTCGATTGGTGAGTTGGTTGAGTGAACGAGAGCCATGCATAAGTGGTAGTGAATTACTTCAGTGTTAATTAAGCATTGTTGGCGATGTCCATGAAGAGGTGGTGGTTTGTGAGGAAGTGTGCACAAAGAGCAGCATCGCTTGCATCCTTAGAGAGTGAGAGTGAGGCATTTTTACGTTGGCAAGGAATTGTGCCTCGGAGATGTTGTCCCTGATGAAGATTCCGGTGTTACTGTGGTTGGCGCCTGAGGGAGAAAGGGTGAAAAGCTGCTAGAACCAAAAGGAGACTTGTCTTCGCATGTTGAAGGGAGTTGGCCTAGGAGACGAAGGTGAACGAAAATGTAACTCCAACTGACACCGGGAAGATGCGGGAGCCAGCCTAACGGGAAGGGAGATACTGCTAAGAGCTTCGTTGAATTGAGTTCATCAGGAGACCGTCTGTGCATGTAGTAGGGGGTTGCCCTGGAGGTGAGTGGGTCCATCTCCATCCCGATGGCATCTGGAAAGACAGTTTTAACTGCATCGGAATGGACAGGAGCCAACCTGACAAGCAGGGAGACACTGCCTGGAACTTTTGAGTTGGTGGGGGCGCATGCCTTGGTTGGCTGTCGGGTCAACCAGGAGGTCCTCCACTTGCCTAATAAGGGGTTTGCCTTTGAGATGAGTTGAGTCTGTCTCCATCGTTTTGGTGTGTGGAAGGTTGGCTCTAACTTGCATTGGAAGGTGCAGGAGCAGCCCTGAAGGGCAGGGAGGCACACAGGTTCATTAGGCCTTCTATTGGAGGGTGAACTGACGGCTGAGTAGGTGGTTTGGAGAGTCAGTGCAAGGCCACATGGAAAGAAGAGGTGAAGTAGTGAAGGGTCCGTTTCCATCTCGTTGGTGACTCCAGAAGGGCTGCTCTACCTGAAGAAGATATGTCTTTTAATTGGCTGCTTTACTCATGTTTTTTTGGATTCTGTTTTCACTAGCCTTTTGGAGACCAGTGTTGGTTTTTACTCAAAGTATTATGGCTCTTTACTGATCAGTAAAGTACTTGGTATCGGCAATCATTTGAGCTTGTTTACCCTTCTCCCGGTTCAGTTTTAATTGTTCACCTGCCATAAAAGAATCAAACATTCAGTAACCTCTCTGGATCTCTGCATGTGTGCATGCGCATATCTGTAGATGTGTGGATTGTTACTAGACAAGGTTACACACTTCTAACTATGGGATTATTTTCCTCATTTACGAAAGCGTTATTGGGTCATATTAGTAGCTCGTAGGTGATTATGATGTGCATACATTACATCAGTGGATTAATGTATTTATTGTTATGCCTTTAATCGCTTCAGTTTGTGATTGTAACAGGCTATAATATGCTTTTATGTCTTCATGTTTTTATTATTATTATTATTTTTATTATTATTATTATTGATTATTATTGGATGTAAAGGAAGCGAATTAAATATGTTTGCTGGCCACTGGTGGGTTGAGTTTGCGGGTTAGACAGAAATTAATGGTCACAGAGTCGTCTCTATGTATCATCAGAGTATGATCCAGTTTTCCATCATTTCCAACCTTTGAGGGTCTATTTGACTTAGCTGTGACACTGTAGTCTAATGTTCCCAGGTTGAATTCCTGAAAAGGGAGAATATTTTAATGTATTTAAAAATTCGTAATTGCAATGCATTTGTTTCATCTAGTCAGCCTTGAATGTTGAGGAGGAGAATTAATTGTGTTTACTAGCCATTGTTGGGTCGGGGTTGGAGGTAAAACAGAGATTAATAATAGCAGAGGCATCCCTCTGTCTGGGTATCATCAGAGGATTATCCACTTCTCCATCTTTTACAACCTCTGTTGATTTAGTGGACTAAGCTGTGGCGCTCTAATCTAGAGGTCCCAGGTTCAATTCCTGAAAAGGAAGGGAGATTATTTGAATGTACTTAAAATAATTAATTGCATCGCACTTGTTTCATCTAGCTAGCCTTGGATGTTGAGGAGAATTCAATGTGTTTGCTGGCCATTGGTGGATTGGGAATGGGGTAAAATGAAGATTAATGATATCAGAGGTGTCCCTCCTTCTGGGTATCATCAGAGGATTATCCAGTTCTCCATCTTTTAAAACCTCGGTTGATCTAATGGACTAAGCTGTAGTACTCTAGTTCCCAAGTTCAATTCCTGAAAAGGAAGGGTGATTATTTTGATACAGTCAAAAATACTTAATTGCATTGCATTTATTTTATATACTATCCTTGGATGTTGAGGAGAATTAAATGTGTTTGCTAGCCACTGGTGTTTTGGGAATGGGTGTAGAATGGAGATTAATGATAGCAGAGGCGTCCCTCCTTCTGGGTATCTTCAGAAGATTATCCAGTTCTTCATTTTATACAACCCCTGTTGGTCTTGTGGACTAAACTGTGGAGCTCTAGAGTTCCAATGGTCGACTTCCGTCAAGAAAGGGAGATTATTATTATTATTATTATTATTTTTATTATTATTATTATTATTATTATCAGCAGCTGCAGCAATATTATTATTATTATTATTTTTGTGAATATTATTAGCATTATTATTATTATTAGTGGTATTATATATATATATATATATATATATATATATATATATATATATATATATGTATATATATATATATATATATATATATATATATATATATATATATATATATATATATATATATATATATATATATATATATATACAGGGTGTCCACAAAGTCTGGGTACATAGGAAATTTCACTATGCAGAGCTATTCAATCGAGTTCACCTGAATTTTGTAAAGCGCATCAAATTATGCATTGAAAATGATGGAAATCATATTGAAAATATTATTTATTAACATTAGATTTAAATGAAATTGTTTTGTTTTAAAAGTATGTGTTAATCTCCTGTGTACCCAGACTTCGTCTGGGTACACAGGAGATTAACACATACTTTTAAAACAAAACAATTTTATTTAAATCTAATGTTAATAGACAATATTTTCAATATGATTTCCATCATTTTCAATGGATAATTTGATGCTCTTTACAAAATTCAGGTGAACTCGATTGAATAGTTCTGCATAGTGAAATGTCCTATGTACCCAGACTTTGTGGACATCCTATATATATATATATATATATATATATATATATATATATATATATATATATATATATATATATATATATATATATATATATATATATATATATATATATATATATATATATATATTATTCTTATTAATAATAATAATAATAATAATAATAATAATAACTATAACTTTAATAACAGAAATCAGTTTAACTTGTTTTCCTTTTTGTGTAAGCTCTGTAGAATGTATGATATATTTGTATGTGATCTAAAACACCAGCAACTTTGCATAAATTAAAATATAGAATGAAGTTACAGACCTTTGAAAGAGGGTGTAAAGGATGCGCTGTCAAATCATATATATATATATATATATATATATATATATATATATATATATATATATATATATATATATATATATATATTTTCTCTCTCTCTCTCTCTCTCTCTCTCTCTCTCTCTCTCTCTCTCTCTCTCTCTCTCTCTCTCTCTCTCTCTCTCTCTCTCTCTCTCTCTCTCTCTCTCATACACACACTTTTGTGTGTGCATTTGTTGGAAACAACTTAATCTTCCTCTATGCTT
>JAXCGZ010008196.1:40000-49699 GCA_037179515.1 Halocaridina rubra
TTTATGACCACCCCTGGCCGCCATCATATCAGTTCGAGCATTGATGAAGCTGTAGATCTGGACTTAGAGGCCTAAAGGGCCTGCGTCCAGCACCGCCTTAGGAGGTTCCGTAATGGATGGTAGAATAATAATATTATTGATGAAAAGAATTATATTGCAATAGGATTTTACGGAGGCACCTTCACTTTTTCTTTCTTTCTGAGAAAGCTAGGGAACATGTTCCTTTAGCGTGAAATCATCAGATTCGAGATAGTTTGGAAGGGTTCCTTCCGTCCGTGTATGGGCAGTTCATTTGATAAAGGTGACAGACAGTTCACTCGCTGGTCTTTTGGGGGATTGAAGGAAGGAAGGAAGGGTAGCCAACGGTGAGGAAAGGAGAGATGCGTTTATCACCGCTGGCAGCTGAATGATAAGGAAGATGACGGACGGAAACAGGAAGGAAAAGATACTTGGTTAAAGAAGGGATGTGATGAAATTGAGAAAGATGACGTTTGTGAAAATGTTAATAACATAATAGGAGAAAGAGAAGAGTAACACACTGTAGTGAATACATGATGATTATTAGGAGAATAAAGGTGGTGTATGTGTGTGTGTGTGTGTATATATATATATATATATATATATATATATATATATATATATATATGTGTGTGTGTGTGTGTGTGTGTGTGTGTGTGTGTGTGTGTGTGTGTGTGTGTGTGCGTGCGTGCGTGTGAAGAGAGAGAGAAAAAAAATGTCGATTTTTTCCCTCAGCTGATGATGTATCCTAATGGCGACATCCCCAATGGCTTTCTAACCACTTTTGTTGGCGAGGGTGATAAAAAATGATATAATGAGATTTGGCTGTCATTTTTTCATAGAATTTGTGGGGAAATAAAGGCGTTATTATATTACTATATGATGATGGGAGTGTTGGTGAAGAGAGAGAGAGAGAGAGAGAGAGAGAGAGAGAGAGAGAGAGAGAGAGAGAGAGAGAGAGAGAGAGAGAGAGAGAGTGAGTTCGAATTCTCAGATTTTAATTCCATTATTACAGTGGTTATTTTGTTATACAATTAAGAATACACTTATAAGTACACACGTAAATGATCAAATAAGTAAGAGGATGATACATACAGTAAACAGAAATAAAGCTCACCTAGAATATTAATATTACCTAAAATTAACAAATATATATATACAGTAATCAATAAACAATGAATAAACGGATAACTGATAATAATGATAATAATAATAATGGTAATAATAATAATAGTAAATAGTAATGAATCAGAGAAGGAGAGAGAGAGAGAGAGAGAGGAGAGAGAGAGAGAGAGAGAGAGAGAGAGAGAGAGAGAGAGAGAGAGAGAGAGAGAGAGAGAGAGAGAGAGAGAGAGAGAGAGAGAGGTTGGGGATTATATATCATTATAGCTTCCTTTTGACCCATTTTAGGTGACTGAGATTACATTATAATATTCCATTTTTTTCGTGATTAGCTCAAATAGGTCGTTCATTTTAAGCAAATATTTTCGAAAAACAGTTGAGGAAGAATTTCGGATATAATAGGATTTTATCATGCTGTGATAACGTATATAATTTTCTTAATTTTCTGGCTGTCTTTTTGAGGTTAGATTTTATTTATTCACTTAATTGGTTCCAATACCACTCTAAAGCATTTTGCCCCGTCTCCTGGATCTGCTGATGGTCAAATCATGAGCTTAGTTAGGCGGATTGCTCAGTGCTCTCTTCCGCATTGCTTTTCTTGAACTGGATATGATCCAGTCCCTTTGCATCTAGACCACTCCAACCCCGCCATAAAGGTATATGATAAAGTCCAGTTTTCCTGTCACAGTGCTTTTCATATGCGTTTACTTAGGCTCATTTACAGCTATTTGAAAAAAAATCTTGGCACATCGTTATTGCATTGAAGTCTATATAGTATCCTGTGATTCTTCATGAATACCCGCCTTAATGTCACACTGGCGGAGGTACTATTATACTATGACCACTTTCAGGATGCTTCCCAAGGAAACTGTCGTATCATATAAAGGACGAGAATGAACTAGAAGAGATTAAATTGTCCCGAGTTTCAGTCAGAGTAGGCGCCCTATCTCTGGGGAAGGTTGACAGGCCTATTTAGCCGCGGATGTAGAAAGTCTTACAAATAAACTCAAATCCCTAAGAGCAATTATTTTCAGCCACCCTCTCACTTATAAATTAAAATTTCTGTCTCTAGTTGGAGACAGGATAAGAGTAATGAACTTAACTCGACCAGAGTAAAGAATCGATCAGAGAGTTCTGAATATGCTGAACATATCGCTGCATATTAATACAACAGTACTTATGCGATGATTATGGGAAAAAGTCCAAAATAGGAGGAAACTAGAGAAGAGAGGAAGAGGTCGGCCACTTGATTTGACCCAGATTGAAACATTTTAATCCCCATGAAACCATCTCAAGTATAGGGAAAAAATATTAAAGGATGGGAAAGAGAAATGGCATGTTTGTCCGACAAGTATTCAAAGCTGTCGGCAGCAAGAGTGTCATTATTTTATCACAGTGGCAAATGCAATCAAAGGCTGTCATTATTCATGTCTCCGTCTTCTCTGACTACTCCATCTTAAGGATCTGGGTCAATTTTTGAAACAGGTACATTCATGGTCAATTCGGTATGTGTAATTCATGAGGTGCCGGTGCTTATTTGCCTGCATTTCGTGTGCGGGCATTGACCTGTAATGTGGGCGTAAAATATCTTTGAATTGGTATTCCCAATTAACTACACATAGGCGTCGAGTGTAAGAAAATGGAGGAAGGACTGTGGCTCTAGGACATTTGCCCCTTCAATATTTAATTATGGGTGCCACTGGAGTATGGTTCCTGCCTCTTAAAATTCTGCTTATCTTTCATATCAAGGGGCAAATGTCTGCTTTCACATTAAGATTGAGGGTCATTTGTCCAAGGTGCAGTTGTCATTTTGGAGAAAATTAAATGGTTATAAACTTAACACTCACCCAGTCTAACCTAACATGAAATATGTTGCAAAAGCCCTGATATGTTGGTGCCCATATTAAGTGGAATACTGGCACAATCTAGAAACAATTTATTAGCATCTTCGTCCAAATAATTGCACACGCTTATTTATAAGAAAATCTTAACTCGTATAATTTTTATCAATTGCCATACCGTCTTGTTCCGAGGTGTTTGACCAATTTTATAATTCATGCTCGAACTGGATAAAAAAGATTTTTTGCCTCCATCGCCATGCTAGGTCAAGCTCCTGTTCCGCAGAAATGTGCAGATAAAAGGCTCACCATAAACTTGCTCTCCAGTAACGTGTTAATTATTTACTTTTTATGATTAACTGAAGATCCTTGTTACTGCATGATTTGATCATGAATTGGAAAAGACTCTTTATAGTTGATGTTGCCTTTATGTATTCAACTGCATTTTGAAGAGAAGTTGAAAGAGGGAGGTGTGTGTGTTAACGTATTTCATATAGCATATCTGCATTGGCCCACACACTACAAGCATATCCACTTTTAGTTTTGAGATTTACATTTTAACATGAAATAACGAATAAATAAATAAATAAATAAATAAATAAATAAATAATGAAAGAAGTCAAAATGTATCTTCACCGTTAGAGGCCAATATCCTCGAACAGTTGGTCTTTGATTCTTCCCAGAAATCATTGCAAACTCTTTATTAATCCAGTGTACGTGATCAGTGGTATTGGTGTTGACTTTCCCAAGACTGCAGTTTTCTTTTTTAAGAGATGAACAACATAATATCGCCTCATTGGTTATGAAAAATTCTTTATAAATTAAATAAGAAACTTTATATCTTTACGAGTTTTACTTCATGCGTGTGTGTTCGTCATTGCAGTATATATATATATATATATATATATATATATATATATATATATATATATATATATATATATATATATATATATATATATATATATACACACACACACACGAACATGCGTAGAAGATTATCATCACAATATGAATTGCCTTCATCTGAAAGCATTTAGAGATGTAAAGATACTTAAACCGTGTGTACTTATCAGTGCGTTTGAGTGTTTAGTCTTTGCCTTTTATGTTAATTGATCATTGCGAGTCGGACAGTTCTCTCCTTCTTAAAACCCTATCTCGTTAAATGACAGTTCTTCCACTGACTCCACACATCAGATGTTGTACTTACTTTGCCTGCTTCGGTGTCTGGGGGCTATCACAAGAGTGTACTTCACTATGTCCTTATTATCCCAAGATAATTTATATAAGGCACATTGGGAATTGAAATCGTGATGTCGTCGTTGGGAGACAGTTTATATAGTCATTAAGCTAGGGTCCTCCGCCTCCTCCTCCTCCTCCTCCTCCTCCTTCTCCTCGCCTATCTACTTTTATTGTTGCGTGAGTCAGCTTTTTTTTTCAGTTTGTATTCACTGTGGTTCGTTGAACATGATTTTCTGCATATAATGAGATTTATAAAGGAAACTTGAAATGAAACTTTATTGTGTTCTCTTCCTTCTCTTCCTTTGACTCTCGTCTGCAGTGTTTTTCGTGCCATTTAGTTCTTGCTGTCACGTGAGCTAATCGTTCAGATATATTGCGCATGGCAGATCATGGATGTGAAATAATCATACATAAATAAATAAGGAAAGGAACTGAAATAATAATGGTATATTTCGTATGATTTTAAAGAGAGAAAAACAAATCGCATCTGAGTCATAAAAGAAATTGCATTTGGAAATATCAGTTCCATTATAGATATTGCTCCGAGTATATTAAATTTATAGTGTAAATTTTGTTCCTTATATACCGTTGTTTTCTTGAGGACTTTAACTTACGCGTTTGTTAACTACTTGCCTGCAATAGACTCACTCTTCGCCTTTCTCTGCTAAACAGTAATTGAGTTAATTTGTTTAGATGACTCCGTAGATCCAAGAAAATCACGCTTAAGAAAGGACTTCTGATATTTTTGGGGCCCCTGGGATAAGGAATAATGTAGTTATTGTATGTGATTTATTGCAAGGTTCCTCATCATCTTTTGTATCACACCCAGATACCCATTAGTGTTGGGTATGATATGAAGTTAGAAGTAAAATAAAAAAATCAAGAACTTTCGAGATATGAAATTTAACCTAATGTTGGTCTCAGAATTCGCTCATTTCTTCAGACAACATTAGATATAAAAGACATTGTTCAAAGCTACTTCTGCCATTTAGACCAGCGAATACTCCATTGCATATAGAAAGATAACTCATGATTAATACCTTACTCGTATTTCATGGAACGCTTGTCCTTACTCGAGAGTAAGTAAAAAAAGACGAATCGCAAAATACTCGGAAGTGTGCTTTCCTCATCCTCCAGCCAGCATATCTGTATTTTTTTTTTACATCGTTTACAATTTGTAACCTCAGTTCTTAACATGTAATGGCCGTATGTCGTGACGCAGAAACATTTCCTTAGTCATTTTTTAAGTTCCGAAATAGAACGACGGTCGGTGCTGCCGATAGCTTATTTCTGCTTGATGTTTGTAATGCTTCGTGTGGCTGCAAAGAGATTATACATTTTGTGTTTTGTGTAATACCCGTCTGTTCTGAAACTTTGAGTAATTATTACTTTTACAGTGCACAAATAAAGAGCTTTAGTACGTTTATCAAGGTCGGGATATGTACAAATGGTTATCTTACATATGTGTATTCTAAATATTAAAAATATTAAACAAACCACAGCATCACCTTGTGTCGTTAGTTGATTAGCCTTATTATAGGAATCTTTGTGAATGAATTTTTTATATAATTCAGACGAACTATTTCCTCAATTACAATATCTATCTGTGTGTGTGTATATATATATATATATATATATATATATATATATATATATATATATATATATATATATATATATATATATATATATATATATATATATATATATAATGTAAACTAATTGTAGCTACATAAAATTCTTTGAATGTTCTGCACTGAGAGTGTATGTTTACGCGTTTTCTAGAGCCGTTGCCAATATTTGGCGAGTATATTTAGCGCCTGACTTGGGAAAATATGTTGAATGCGGCGTTTATTTGGCGCCATGCCAAAAAGTCATTTATTTTCGTGTGTTCATTATCAGAAAAGTTTCTGAAATAAGCCATAGAAGTTCTACTTTTAAATAGGATTATTATAGTCGATAATCATAACTGTTATATTAAATGAATATAGTGTCTCAGACATACCTGATTGCCGGACGTGTTTTATTTCCAGATTGATTATTTCGTTTTTGGTGTTTGATCCTAACTTCAGTCTGTATAACACTGCTCAGTAGTGTGATTAAGTTGTCGGTGCTTGATTTAACACGAGTTTTTTAAAACTTTTGTAAGTGTGGGAGTTTCTCTTCGCTTGTGCAAAGTGGAGTTTTTAATTTGTGTATGTGACCATTTTTCGGTGCCTGTGTTATGTATGCATGAAAAAAATTTGCATATGCTTTAGTAAATATGAGAATCTGAGAAAGTCTTTGTTCTTTCTAAATGAAATTAGCTACTAAATAACATAAAAAGTCAACATTTCAGATAGGTAAATTGCTGTGCTGTATCATTAGCTTTATGGCTGATAACGAAAGAGTTCATGCTTTAATTACTTACCTCTCGTCTTTGGCAATTACCAACGATGCCTCTAGAATGGATAATTCGAATTTGGCATATCTCATATCATGTGAAAGTCATGTACAGTAAGCTCGTATGATATCGGTTTTAAAGTAGAAACTCGTCAACTTCAAATGTTCTGAGGCCCGATTTCTTAAACGGTGTACACCTAGGATACCATATTCTTAGTTAGCTAGACACACACAAATAGATTTCATAAACACATCTGATGCCGTTCTGAAATCTATTTGTGTGTCTAGCACACTAACAATATGGTATCCCAGGTTTACACTGTTTAAGAAATCTGACCTGATCCTTTTGAATTTACGCATGATCCTGATCCGGTTTTATGTCAAAGACTCCCTTTTTTTTTTTTTGAAGGCAGGGACGGTGCCTTCTTACGTTGGACTTTGGAATTGGCTCTGTGACCGTTACCATGAGTGAATGCCCCTTTTAACCTCAGATCATGGCGGGTCTCGAACCGATGACCTGACAAATTTAAGTGACGTGCGTCACCACCCGGCTTCTGCGGCCATTGGATTTATTCATATTCCTGATACTCATAACTCATATATGCCAATTTTCATCGACAATTCTCATAATTATAATTCGTTCAGTTTTTGCCTCTCTGAACAGGAAGATTCTCGGGTAGCCTAGCTAAGCTGATATTGAGCCTGGCTAGCATTTCGGAAGTCCAGAGTTCAGCTCTCTAAGGTGGTTTAGTTTCTAACCATCTCCTGATCCACTCTGATATGAGGTGCGAGTAGTGGTGACCATAGTGAGGTGATTTTTGTCAAGTTAGCAGCCTCATTGCGTACACCATTAGATGTGTGGAGTCAGTGCTGAAACTGTCTTTTTAATGTGTATGTGTGTGTGTGTGTATATATATATATATATATATATATATATATATATATATATATATATATATATATATATATAGCATTATTATTATTATTATTATTATTATTAGTAGTAGTAGTAGTAGTAGTAGTAGTAGTATACCTTTTTAACTCCTGTTTACATTTCTTTGTCTGTATGACTGTCTTCGTATATGCTGCATATATATATATATATATATATATATATATATATATATATATATATATATATATATATATATATATATATATATATGTATATATATATATATATATATATATATATATATATATATATATATTTATATATATTTATATATATATATATATATATATATATATATATATATATATATATATATATATCCTGTGCCCTGTGGGGCGGGCACAATATCAAAGAATAGCCTCACCGTATTCCCTGCGTGTCGTAACTAAAAGTGGACGGGGCGGGGGGACTAGGAATCCCCCCCTTGTACCAACCTCCTGTGAGACGTCAAAGAAGAAGGGGAGTAGAGGGGAGAATAACTTCTCCCCAAACTGTTTTCCTTTTTTGATGTCGGCTACCCCCCAATTAAAGGGGGGAACAGCCAAGGTATATGTATGTATTTATAAAGTTAAAATTGTCTCTGACGAAACTCAGGCCAAAAAAAAAAAAAAAAAAAAAAAAAAATATATATATATATATATATATATATATATATATATATATATATATATATATATATATATATATATATATATATATATATATATATATATATATATATATATTGATAGTACCTCTTGATATCCAATACCAGAAATGACAATTTTCTTCTCTCAGTCAATAAGAAAATAGCAATAAAAAATATATTGACAAATTTACACATATAAAAGTAGAAATATTCCTAAATCTTTAGTGAAGTTCGAGGGCTCTCTGACCTATAGTTTTCCACTACAGTATTTACCTGCTAGTTACTAGATTGAGCCTCAAGTTAGTCTCATAATTTTACCATATATTTCCGTGGGTTAATGACTTATGAAAATTATGATTTTCATAGTCGTGTCATAGATGTATAAGTATGTCGTGCTGTATTCCTTTGTGTACTCATCAGCCATAATGAATACACCACTGTGAATGGCAGATTATTGGTGGTACAGAATGGTCCATGACCTTAGGCGCAAAACTGGGCATGCATATGTCAATCTAATTAGAAATAATCTCATTTTCTTTTCACAACCGCAAAACTTGCTTTCAAGTTGAATGACGAGATGTAAAATGTTTCTCCACTTTGTGGAACAGCTTTGATTCATAATCAGAAGCTAGTTTGATGATATTGCCTATTGGACTGCACTTTCAGAGTCATTTATATCTAGAAACTAGTTGACCATTACAGCCATATTGACTCGAGACACGACGCAGCCTGGTAAGTGTCATAGAAAATATGCTTTCAAAATCTTTGATTCCACTTTCAGGTCTCTTATGTTACAAACGTGTTCGACAATCATATACCCCGTTCACACGTTCGAACATCACTTAAAACACTTGTCTGTCGAACCGCGTTCGACGAACCGTTTGACCGTGTAAACCGCCCTTAACAGGAAAAAGGATTTTCAGGCTCTTTGACTGGAGTAACCACATTCACCTAGTGACGTCTTTATGTTACATAGAATATAAAGAAGCGTTGGCAGGAGCCGCAGTGTCTGTGTTGCATGTATAACATAATTACATGATATTAGAAGCTCTGACAGGAGATTGATTTTGGCCTTTCAAGTAACAGATTATGAATTGGATCTTATCACCTTCGACAGAAGTTTGATTTTGGCCTTGGATGTTTAGTGTATGGATGAATCTGTAAACCATTGATAGGAGCCGCATCAAGGTCTAGCATTTATAATAGATGACTTCGGCCCGATTTCTTAAACATACAAAGTACCGCGTCAGATGCGTTTATGAAATCTAATTGTGTGTCTAGCTAACTAACAATACGGTATCCTAGGTTTACGCTATTTAAGGGATCCTAGCTATACACAGAACCGCATCAGATGCGTTTATGAAATCCATTTGTGTCTAGCTAACTAACAATATGGCATCCTAGGTTTACACTGTTTAAGAAAATCGGGCCTTAATCTCAGAACTTTTTCAAAACTGTTATATGGAGCTTTTAGTGAGCATTATTAATTATACGAGGAAAAGTACCCTTATTGT
>JAXCGZ010008197.1:0-42500 GCA_037179515.1 Halocaridina rubra
AGGTGTGCTCATGCTTTCAGTTTCCCATTATAAACAGTGTGTCATTTCTGTTTCTGAAATTGCAGTGTCCTGTATTCTACTCTGCCTGTGTGACAGAGGTAATCATCGAGTTGAGGCCAAAGTTTTGGCATACGTCCGTGGTGCCGGGAAACGAAATCGTGCTCACCACCTCCGGGATTCGAGGCAGCATTTCATAAAATTTAATTTGAGAAATTTAATTCAATTCTTTTAATGCCATTGCATTTCCAAAATTCAAAGAAAGTTGAATTCTGAGTTTCATTTAACCGACTAATGGTAATAGAGATGGGGTGTTCAAGTACAAATATCTGTCCTGTCTGTTTGTGAGCTCTTAACCGAGCTCGGTACTATGAGTCCCCTTAGTAAAACAGAATCATAACAACACTCTAGCATCCTAAACCCCAACAATAGCAGTAACTACCTCCTCGCTTAACCAATTCCAATTATCAACTACTCTTACACTGAAAAAGTATTTCCTTACATCCTGCAAAGAAGTTTTCTTACGAAGCTTCAAACTATGACCTCTAGTTCTAGAGCCAGCCATATCAAAATATCGATCCCTATCCACTCTATCATAACCATGAAGGAATTTAAAGACTGTCACCATATCCCCCCCTCACTCTTCTAGATTCGAGTTATGGTAAGTCTAATTCCCTCAGCCTCTCATCATAACTTAGATTGCGTATTTCTGGCACCAGTTTCGTGGCATGTCTTTGAACTTTTTCAAGCTTAGCTATGTGCTTTTTCAAGTGCGGATTCCAAAAGGGGGCTGCATATTCGAGTTTTGGCCTCACATAGGTTACATAAATATTTCTGAACATTTCTTTGTCCATGTGCCTGAAGGCTACCCTTACATTTGATAAGAATGCATATGCTG
This sequence comes from Halocaridina rubra, assembly GCA_037179515.1. Classification (NCBI taxonomy): domain Eukaryota; kingdom Metazoa; phylum Arthropoda; class Malacostraca; order Decapoda; family Atyidae; genus Halocaridina; species Halocaridina rubra. The sequence goes on from JAXCGZ010008197.1 coordinate 896, forward strand.
CCCTTACTATGCCATTTATATGTATTTCTGGAGACAAATCTGCCAGTATGTTTACTCCTAGATCTCTCTCATTTTCTGTCTCTTGAAGTTGTACTCCAGCCACCGAGTAGTCAAGCTTGGCCCTTCTTGCACTTGTACCCATTCTCATTACCTTACATTTTGAAGCATTGAATTTCATTAGCCACTTTTCTGACCACTCATGCAGATTATTTAGATCCTCCTGAAGTTCTCTACCATTATTCTCGTTTTTTACTTTCTTCACAATCTTTGCATCATCTGCAAACATATTCATGAATGAATTTACAGACTCTGGTAGGTCATTTACATATACAAGGAACAAAAGTGGCCCTAAAACTGAACCTTTTGGAACTCCACTACTAACTCTTCTCCATTCAGACACTGAGTGTCTTACTCTAACCCTCTGTTCCCTTCCTTCTAAGTAAGTTTTTATCCATTCCAAAACATTTCCACCTATTCTAGCCATTGATTGCAGCTTCCTAATAAGTCTCCCATGTGGAACAGTGTCAAACGCTTTCTGGAAGTCTAGGAATATGCAATCTGCCCAGCCCTCTCTTTCCTGTAGGATTTGGCTTATCTCATCATAAAATTCTAATAAGTTTGTTACTGTTGATCTACCTTCTCTAAAGCCATGTTGCCTCACTGACAAAAAGTTGAAGGATTCCAAGTGAAGAGAGATATGTTTCCTTAGTAGTTTCTCCATAACTTTGCAAACTATGCTGGTCAAGGAAACTGGTCTATAGTTCAGAGCCGTATCCCTCCTTCCCTTTCTGAAGATAGGTATCACATTTGCTTGTTTCCAGCATCTTGGAATCTCCCCCGACTCCAGTGACTCCTTAAATATGATACTTAGTGCCACTGATATTGTGTTTGCGCATTTTTAAGCACATGAGGGGATATGTCATCAGGACCTGTAGCTTTATGAACATCTAAATCCATCAGCGCTTTGCATACCTCTGTGGCTGTAAGGTTGATGTTCTCTAATACCGGCCCTTGAGCTTCTATCACTGCAATCTGAGGGGGGTGGGGTATTTTCTACTGATTACATAGTTGTGATTACCTAATTGTGTCTACGTAAAGAGCCCAAACCTTGTATCTTCCCGTCTCCTGATCGGTTCCATTTTGTACTTAGTGATACTTATCATACCTGTCCTTAAAACTATGGATTGAGATAGCATCAACTACCTCCTTGCTTAGCGAATTCCAATTATCAATTACTCTTGCACTGAAAAAGTATTTCCTTACAACCTGCAAAGAAGTTTTCTTACAAAGTTTCAAACTATGACCCCTAGTTCGACAGCCAGCCATATCAAAATATCAATCCCTATCCACTCAATCCTAACCATGAAGGAATTTAAAGACTGTCACCATATCCCCCTTCAATCTTCTAGCTTCCAGTGATTTTGTTTCGGTTTTAAGTCACAAACTCCCTTTTCAACTAAGGGCTAGGACAATTGCCTTCTTGCGAAGGACTTGTTTTGGCAGATGTAATCATAAACCTGAGTGTATGTCCTTATTAATCTCAGTCCGTGACTTCTAGCTTCGAGCGATGGTAAGTCTAATTTCCTCAGCCTCTCATCATTACTGAGAGTACGTATTTCTGGCACCAGTTTCGTGGCATGTCTTTGAACTTTTTCATACCTTCTTACATTTAATAAGAAGGCATTTGCTGCCCTTACTATGTCATTTATATATATTTCTGGAGACAAATCTGCCAATATGTTTACTCCTAGATCTCTCTCATTTTCTGTCTCTTAAAGTTGTACTCCAGCCACCGAGTAGTCAAGCTTGGGCCTTCTTGCACTTGTACCCATTCTAATTACCTTACATTTTGAAGTATTGAATTTCATTAGCCACTTTTCTGGCCACTCATGCAAACAATTTAGATCTTCCTGAAGTTCTCTGCCATTGTTCTCGTTTCCTACTTTCTTCACAATCTTTGCATCATCTGCAAACATATTCATGAATGAATTTACAGACTCTGGTAAGTCACTTACATATACAAGGAACAAAAGTGGCCCTAAAACTGAACCCTGTGGAACTTCGCTACTAACTCTCCTCCATTCAGACACTGAGTGTCTTACTCTAACCCTCTGTTCCCTTCCTTCAAAGTAAGTTTTTATCCATTCCAAGACATTTCCACCTATTCTAGCCATTGCTTGCAGCTTCCTAATAAGTCTCCCATGTGGAACAGTGGCAAACGCTTTCTGGAAGTCTAGGAATATGCAATCTGCCCAGCCCTCTCTTTCCTGTAAGATTCGGCTTACCTCATCATAAAATTCTAATAAGTTTGTTACTACTGATCTACCTTCTCTAAAGCCTTGTTGACTCACTGACAAAAAGTTGAAGGATTCCAAGTGAAGAGAGATATGTTTCCTTAGTAGTTTCTCAATAACTTTGCAAACTATGCTGGTCAAGGAAACGAGCCTATAATTTAGAGCCGTATCCCTCATTCCCTTTTTGAAGATAGGTATCACATTTGCTTGTTTCCAGCATCTTACAATCTTCCCTGACTCCAGTGACTTTTTAAATATGATACTTAGTGCCACTGATATTGAGTTTGTGCATTTTTTAGGTACTTGAGGGGATATATCATCAGGACCTGTAGTTTTATGAAGATCAGCGATTTGCATACCTCTGTGGCTGAAAGGTTGATGTTCTCTAATACCGGCCCACAATCTTCTATCTCTGCAATCTGAGGGGGTGGGGTATTTTTTACTGTAAATACTGACTGAAACTCCTTGTTCAATTTTTTGCAGATCTCTTCATCCATCTCAGTGATGCTTCCATCTGCTCTCTTAAGCCTTAAAACCTGTTGTATTACCTTCAGTTTTCCTCTGATAAAGCTGTGTATAAACTTAGGGTTTTCTTTAGCCTTCCTGGTGATGTCCCTCTCATAGACTCTCTCTTCCTCTCTTATTTTACTTAGGAAATCATTTCTTGCTCTTTTGTAGGTTTGCCAGGCATTTATGTTTTGTCTCCTCCTATACCTTTTCCAGCATTTGTCTCTCCACTCCTTAGCTCTTTTACACTCATTATCAAACCATTTCTCTCTGCCATGAATTACACCTACTTTGGTGACAGGAATCCAGCAATCTATTATCTTCCCATATTTCTCACAAAAGATGTCATACATTCCTTGTACAGATTTGTTGTAAAATAAGGTTCTCCAGTCAATAACTGCAAAAGGCTCATTCATTTTGATGTAATCTCCTTTCAGATAGTTCCTCCTCATGTCCACAGTGCCTCTACTCTCAGGCATAATATCTTCAATGATATACTCCATCAACAACACACAGTGGTCACTCTTTCCAATTGTTGGTTCATACTCAATTTTTTTCAATATGCAACACGTTATCTGTGAATACTAGATCAAGTAGTGATGGCTCATCCCCACCACTAGCCCTCGTTGGTTCCATTACATGTTGGTGTAGGAGATTCCCTTGTGCGCAATCTAGGAATCTTGCCTCGAATGATTCCTCACCACTGTATGTGTGTGTGATTACCTAATTGTGATTACCTAATTGTGTTTATGGGAAAGAGCCCAAAGCTCGTATCTTCCCGTCTCCTCATCGGTTCCATTTTATACTTAGTGATACTTATCATACCTGTCCTTAAAACTATGGATTGAGATAGCATTAACTACCTCCTCGCTTAGCCAATTCCAATTATCAACTACTCTTACACTGAAAAAGTATTTCCTTACATCCTGCAAAGAAGTTTTCTTACAAAGCTTCAAACTATGACCTCTAGTTCTAGAGCCTGCAATATCAAAAAATCGATCCCTATCCACTCTATCATAACCATAAAGGAATTTAAAGACTGTCACCATATCCCCCCTCAATCTTCTAGCTTCGAGTGATGGTAAGTCTAATTCCCTCAGCCTCTCATCATAACTGAGAATGCGTATTTCTGGCACCAGTTTCGTGGCATGTCTTTGAACTTTTTCAAGCTTAGCTATGTGCTTTTTCAAGTGCGGATTCCAAAAGGGGGCTTCATATTCGAGTTTTGGCCTCACATAGGTTACATAAATATTTCTAAACATTTCCTTGTCCATGTGCCTGAAGGCTACCCTTACATTTGATAAGAATGCATATGCTGCCCTTACTATGCCATTTATATGTGTTTCTGGAGACAAATCTGCCAGTATGTTTACTCCTAGATCTCTCTCATTTTCTGTCTCTTGAAGTTGCACTCCAGCCACCGAGTAGTCAAGCTTGGGCCTTCTTGCACTTGTACCCATTCTCATTACCTTACAATTTGAAGTACTGAATTTCATTAGCCACCTTTCTGACCACTCATGCAGACTATTTAGATCTTCCTGAAGTTTTCTACCATTGTTCTCGTTTCTTACTTTCTTCACAATCTTTGTATCATCTGCAAACATATTCATGAATGTATTTACAGCCTCCGGTAGGTCATTTACATATACTAGGAACAAAATTGGCCCTAAAACTGAACCCTGTGAAACTCCACTACTAACTCTTCTCCATTCAGAGACTGAGTGTCTTACTCTAACCCTCTGTTCCCTTCCTTCTAAGTAAGTTTTTATGCATTCCAAAACATTTCCACCTATTCTAGCCATTGCTTGCAGCTTCCTAATAAGTTCTCCCATGTGGAACAGTGTTAAACGCTTTCTGGAAGTCTAGGAATATGCAATCTGCCCAGTCCTCTCTCTCCTGTAAAATTCGGCTTACCTCATCATAAAATTCTAATAAGCTTGTTATTGTTGATCTACCTTCTCTGGAGCCATGTTGCCTCACTTACAAAAAGTTGAAGGATTCCAAGTGAAGAGAGATATGTTTCCTTAGTACTTTCTCCATAACTTTGCAAACTATGCTGGTCAAGGAATCTGGTCTATAGTTCAGAGCTGTATCCCTTCTTCCCTTTTTGAAGACTGGTATCATGTTTGCTTGTTTCCAGAATCTTGGAATCTTCCCTGATTCCAGTGACTTTTTAAATATGATACTTAGTGCCACTGATATTGAATTTGCGCATTTTTAAGTACATGAGGGGATATGTCATCAGGACCTGTAGCTTTAAGAACATCTAACTCCATCAGAGCCTTGCATACCTCTGTGGCTGTAAGGTTAATATTCTCTAATGCCGGCCCTTGAGCTTCTATCTCTGCAATCTGAGGGGGTGGGGTATTTTCTACTGTAAATACTGACTGAAACTTCTTGTTCAGTTCTTTGCAGATCTCTTCATCCGTCTCAGTGATGCTTCCATCCTCTCTCTTAAGCCTTAAAACCTGTGTATTACCTTCAGTTTTCCTCTGATAAAGCTGTGGAAAAGCTTGGGATTTTCTTTAGCCTTCCTGGTGATGTACCTCTAATAGTCTCTCTCTGCATCTCTTCTTTTACTTAGGTAGTCATTTCTTGCTCTTTTGTAGGTTTGCCATGCATTTATGTTTTTTCTCCTACTATGCCTTTTCCAGCATTTGTGTCTCCACTCCTTAGCTCTTTTACACTCATTATCGAACCATTTCTCTCTGGCATGAATTACACCTACTTTGGTGAAAGGTATGCAGCAATCTACTATCTTTCCATATTTCTCACAAAATATGTCCTACATTTCTTGTACAGATTTGTTGTAAAATAAGGTTCTCCAGTCAAGAACTACAAAAAGCTCATTCATTTTGATGTAATCTCCTTTCGGATAGTTCCTCCTCATGTCCTCAGTGCCTCTACTCTCAGGCAGAATATCTTCAATGATATACTCCATCAACAACGCACAGTGGTCACTCTTTCCAATTGGTGGTTCATACTCAATTTTTTCAATATCCAACACATTATTTGTGAACACTAGATCAAGTAGTGATGGCTCATCCCCACCCCTAGCCCTCGTTGGTTCCATTACATGTTGGTGTAGGAAATTCCCTTGTATGCAATCTAGGAATCTTGCCCCGAATGAGTCTTCACCACTGTGTGGGTCAAGATTTATCCAATCTATCTCTTTATGATTAAAATCTCCCATAATCAAAATCCTAAATTTATTCTCCCGTGCCGTGTTAACAACTGAGTTTATGACTTCAATAGTACCTATATGACTTTCCTCATAAACTTCAAGCCTATTCTGGTTCCTTGTTGGGTTATATACAACAGTTATTATAATGCTCTCTGACCCAGTATTTATGCGAGCAACAAGAAATTCCTTGAACTCACTTTCTATAGCCAAGTTTATTTCTTCAACTTGAATCCTTTCACTTATGAGCAGTGCTATCCCTCCACCAGTCCTCTCAGATCTTTCAACCCTTAATATCCTGAAGCCCTTAGGAAAAACTGTGACACTGTTTATGTCCTCACTCAACTTAGTCTCTGTAATTGCTACTATATCTGCCTTACTGTTGTGAATCCTATCTTTTAATTCTACTTCCTTACCAGCTAATCCATCATCATTTGTATATAACAATCTTAATGATGCCCCATCCCCTGATCTTCTGTCATTATCTTCTTTATCTCCCCTTTGTCTGGAAGAACTCTGAAATGAAAATTTTTCTTCTCTTCTTCATTCCTTTCCTCATTTAATCTTCTTGCCTCTTGAAACAAGTTTTTTATATTTCCCATCTCTTCCTGTGTTCTGTATCGTCTAATGTGTGTGTGATTACCCAATTGTGATTACCTAATTGTGTTTACGGGAAAGAGCCCAAAGCTCGTATCTTCCCGTCTCCTCATCTGTTCCATTCTATACTTAGTGATACTTATCATACCTGTCCTTAAAACTATGGATTGAGATAGCATTAACTACCTCCTCGCTTAGCCAATTCCAATTATCAACTACTCTTACACTGAAAAAGTATTTCCTTACATCCTGCAAAGAAATTTTCTTATGAAGCTTCAAACTATGACCTCTAGTTCTAGAGCCAGCCATATCAAAATATCGATCCCTATCCACTCTATCATAACCACGAAGGAATTTAAAGATTCTCACCATATCCCCCCTCACTCTTCTAGCTTCGAGTGATGGTAAGTCTAATTCCCTCAGCCTCTCATCATAACTGAGATTGCGTATTTCTGGCACCAGTTTCGTGGCATGTCTTTGAACTTTTTCAAGCTTAGCTATGTGCTTTTTCAAGTGCGGATTCCAAAAGGGGGCTGCATATTCGAGTTTTGGCCTCACATAGGTTACATAAATATTTCTGAACATTTCCTTGTCCATGTGCCTGAAGGCTACCCTTACATTTGATAAGAATGCATATGCTGCCCTTACTATGCCATTTATATGTATTTCTGGAGACAAATCTGCCAGTATGTTTACTCCTAGATCTCTCTCATTTTCTGTCTCTTGAAGTTGTACTCCAGCCACCGAGTAGTCAAGCTTGGCCCTTCTTGCACTTGTACCCATTCTCATTACCTTACATTTTGAAGTATTGAATTTCATTAGCCACTTTTCTGACCACTCATGCAGATTATTTAGATCCTCCTGAAGTTCTCTACCATTGTTCTCGTTTTTTACTTTCTTCACAATCTTTGCATCATCTGCAAACATATTCATGAATGAATTTACAGACTCTGGTAGGTCATTTACATATACAAGGAACAAAAGTGGCCCTAAAACTGAACCCTGTGGAACTCCACTACTAACTCTTCTCCATTCAGACACTGGGTGTCTTACTCTAACCCTCTGTTCCCTTCCTTCTAAGTAAGTTTTTATCCATTCCAAAACATTTCCACCTATTCTAGCCATTGATTGCAGCTTCCTAATAAGTCTCCCATGTGGAACAGTGTCAAACGCTTTCTGGAAGTCTAGGAATATGCAATCTGCCCAGCCCTCTCTTTCCTGTAAGATTTGGCTTACCTCATCATAAAATTCTAATAAGTTTGTTACTGTTGATCTACCTTCTCTGAAGCCATGTTGCCTCACTGACAATAAGTTGAAGGATTCCAAGTGAAGAGAGATATGTTTCCTTAGTAGTTTCTCCATAACTTTGCAAACTATGCTGGTCAAGGAAACTGGTCTATAGTTCAGAGCCGTATCCCTCCTTCCCTTTTTGAAGTGTGTGTGTGTGATTACCTAATTGTGATTACCTAATTGTGTTTACGGGAAAGAGCCCAAAGCTCGTAGCTTCCTGTCTCCTCATCGGTTCCATTTTATACTTAGTGATACTTATCATACCTGTCCTTAAAACTATGGATTGAGATAGCATTAACTACCTCCTCGCTTAGCCAATTCCAATTATCAACTACTCTTACACTGAAAAAGTATTTCCTTACATCCTGCAAAGAAGTTTTCTTACGAAGCTTCAAACTATGACCTCTAGTTCTAGAGCCAGCCATATCAAAATATCGATCCCTATCCACTCTATCATAACCATGAAGGAATTTAAAGACTGTCCCCTGTGCATGTGTGTGTGTGTGTATTGTGACAGAGCGTTTCGCTCAAAGTCACCAGAGGCTGTAGTAGATGCCTTATTAGTTAATTTAGTAGCTTTTAACCATCTTTTCTTTTCATACTAAATTAAATCTCACTCCTTGTATTTTGCAGATTATGATTATTTGCAATTTATATTTCAGTATATAGCTAATTTTAAATATATCTTGTTGAATATTATAGTATGTGCAGGAAGCACATACGTAATGATGACGTATCTTGTAAATAATTTTTTTACGTTATTTTCTTATGCTCTTGCTAATAAATTTTGTTATATTATAAAAATTGCTCTAGCTAAGAAGTTTGTTATAAATTTGACCCTACTGATATGTCATTAGCCTGTCTAGATACACTTCAGTAGCTTCTTTATTATTTGAATAGTCAAAATGCCATAGTCTTCAACGTAAGGAACCTTCTGGAGATTGTTCGCCAGTATCCTATTTTGCCCATAATATTTCTCGTTTTTTTATTTGCTTCCGCTTGTTGCACTGTGGGGAAGATGTTTTTAAGTTTCTGTTTTACTAAGGGAACTCAATGTACTGAACTCGGTTAAGAGTTCACAAACAGACAGGACAGATATTACTGTGCTTACACACCTCACCCGTGCTTCCACTACTCGGTTAAATAAAACTCAGGCTGGTTGTGCTGGAGGTACTCATCCACGGCGGCTAAACTTTTCTCAATGTTGATATCTTATCCTTAAGCTGGGTCCTTTCATATGCAAGAACAATCATAGGGAGGTCATTGGCAATTGAATCATACATCAAGAATGGATGCCACTTCTCATGAGGACACTTTGCAACTCGCAACCAATCATTAAAGAGGCGAGCCTTGCATCTGCCAAAGGCACTAAAGTTCTCCTCCTTCAATGGGAAAGTGGAAACAATCCTAGCACAACACTCAGCTGGCAAAAAGTTCTATGAGGCGAGGAGTGCACATTTAACTTTCTCGTAGTCCCTCAGTTGCCTGTGGTCGAACTCAATGACCAGGGCAAGCAGACGGGGTGGCATGGAGGCGAACAGCCAATGAGTCTTCTCAGCATCAGTGCCATTGTTAGGGGTAACAAGACTTTCGAAAGAGCGGATGTAAGTATCGAGCGGTTGCTTGTCGTCGTCCTTGTATGTCTGTATTGAGGGGGGCCTCTCATGAGGCTGGTCCCCATTTCTGAGTGAAGCACCACTTTCAGGGATTCCAGCTTTAATTCGAGCAAGCGCAAGCTCATGTTCTCGTTGGGCTTCCTCGCTTTCTTGTTTCGCTTTCGCCTCATCCTGCACGTATACTTTCCTCTCTAGCTCACTTCAGCATGCAGCCAACTTTCCAAGAGCCTACTCAAGGAGCATCTCTCCGGACATGCCGTATTGCTCACCCAGAACAAATATCATATCAAGTTAGCTGTCCCCATCAAATGTTTTGATGGTTTCCTGTGACTGCCTGGTTTCCATGGTGGTTTCCTGTGACTTCCCAGCAGCTATGGAGGTTTCCTGTGACTGCCTGGTAGCCATGGTGGTTTCCTGTGACTGCCAGTAGCCATGGTGATTTCTTAAGCAGTCAATAATGAAGTGCCAAAACAAATCAACAACACAAAAAAACAAAATTCTACAATAGTAAAAAAATTGAAAGAACCACATAACACCAAGGAGTGAAAAAAAAAAAATTCAACACCACAGTCCAAACTTTAATGTAATGGTGATTCAAATAACACACTATGAAAGTGACTCAAAATACAACTAAGTGCAACAGCAGCAAAATGTTGCAAAACAGTGCAGGAAAGACTGTTAATACAGGATGGCAATTGTGCCTGCTTAACAGCACTAAGTGGCCGTACCTGCAGTTATGGTGCAAATGAAATGAATGAGCAACAACAAATATTATGAACAAGCACCCGATGCAAGAGAATGCAAACTAATAAAATATAGCGGTCGTGCCTGCGCATGAGCGTGTACATGGCATTACCCACAAGTAAAATGTCGTAAGTAAAATTCTGGAGTGTTGCCAAAAGGGCATAGATCCTATGATAAATACACCAAAGATAAGCTAACGGCTTACAAGGCAGCCAAATTGCACATGCGTCTACTAATAATGAGAAAATTTATTTTTGAGTGACAATTCAGAGACATGAAGGGCTTAGCATAGGCTCAACAAACGACGTCAAAGTTTTTCTTCCCAATCTACGAGCAGTCAATGCTTGAATATAAAAACTCCATTATAAGCAAAATACTTAAAATCTTACTCCCAATTCCTAAGTCCCAAAGAAATTTAAACAATTCCTAACAAATATCACCCTTTCATGGATATATAAAACACTAATGCTTTAAAACTCAATCTTATCACGCAAATAAATGAAATCTTAAATAACACGTGTTCTCATCATGCAAGATTTCTTAATTCTGTTACCACATAATCTCATGCAGATTTCTTGAAATTTTGCTTATCACATAGTAAATAAGGAAAATATTAGTTACTGTCATTAATTTTGAAAATTAAAACAAAAATTTCTGATATGCAATGTCTAACGATAAAAGTTTTGTGTGCAGCTGTGGAGTAGGATGGTTGCTAAGTTTCTATTTTACTAAGGGGACACAAAATACTGAACTCGGTTAAGAGCTCACTAACAGACAGGACATTCATTAATTTTGCAAATCACCCGTGCAACCACTTCTCGGGTAAATAAAACTCAGATTTCAACTTTCTTTCAAATTTGGAAATGCAATAATATTAAAAAAATTGAATAATTTTTGGAGAGCTGGAACAAATTTAAAATATAAATTTATAAAATGCTGCCTCAAATCACAGAGGTGGTGAGCACGATTTCGATTCCAGGCACTGCAGATGGATGCCAAGAGTTTGGCCTCAACTCGACAATCACCTCTGCCACACAGGCAAAGTAGAATATAGCACATTGTAATTGCATAAATAGATACGACACATTGTTAATAATGGGAAAACTGAAGGCACGAGCACACAAATAAGGATTTTCCAATATTATTCTACTGGATGAAAATATATTGGTTAGTCTCAGCAGACCAAAAATATTTATACTACCATCAGAGCATTCAAAACCATTAATTATTTTCCGGCATTAAAGAAAAACAATTTATTCACAATAAATGAAAAATAAGCGAGACAAATACAGTATGTATTCCTTAAATTGAGTATGTATTTATTAAATTGTGGTTAACATAAATAATTTGCAAAGCCAACAGGGTAAAATGACTTTTTAATTATGTGCAGTTTATAGTATGAAACACTTTTGTTAAATGATTAATTATTTGCTATTTATATAGTAAATCACTTTATTTACAAGTATTGACATAAAAAACTTTATTTACAATGATAGAAAGGGGTGAACTGAAATTAGAATTCGTTAGGAAAATGGCATAGATTTTTACGTGGTTATAAGCAATCTTCTGATGATGAGATTTTTGTTTGCCTCATTTAATGAAAGAAATTTCTTATCAATGTATATCGGCAGTAATTTCCAGGTCAAGGAATTAAGTTTGGCAAATGAGATTCCAGTTGGGTAATCTACAAAAGTTCGTTTTGTTTGAGAATAGAATCTGAGAAAATTTTCGTAGGATTTGACCGGTAAAGGATTTGACCAGTAACGAATATAACCAGTTTCTCAAATTCCCAATTTGCTTGGCCATCGAGCTTTACCATACACTATCTCTTACCTCGTTAGTGCCAGATGAATTCCTGTGAAGATGTCACGTAGATAAGGTTTGTAGTAAGCTTGACTGCTGAGGCGAGATCTTGCTTCTGGAATGTTTGGCCGCCAAATGAAGACAATTCAATGTCCCTCCTGGTGATGTCATCTGTATGATATATATCCAGAGAAGTAATTTGTTCATATAATATTTGAGGCCTACTTTAGTGGTGGTCTCTGGCAGGCAATCATGGCAGAGATGCAAGGGAGAGACAGTATTTAAGGTGCAACAAGCAGAAGCAAATAAAAATAAAAGAATTATCATAGGCAAAATAGGTTACTGGCAAACGATCTCTTGAATGTTCTTTGCATTTGAGGAGTAAGAATTTTAACTATTCAAATAATAAAGAAGTTACTGAAATACATCAAGACAGGCTAATGGATGAGTAATGTGATGATGACGTGTGCATACTCCACAGACAAATACTCCACAACCAATGACAGCATTACGGCTGCTATTTGCGAGAGAACATGGTAATGGGGAGTTGCTGTCGCTGTTCCTTCTTTTTCGTGAAGATGGTCTTGTAAGGAGTCATGGCATTGTCAATAATATTGCAGAAGGTCACCGAACGAACCATATTATCGTCATGCTCCTGCGACAGTTGTTGGAGTTCTTTGGCCATATTTATACATGGCTGCCAGATGTTCGAGTGTAATGCCAGGTTCTTCGACTTTTTTGTGCATTTCCTCTGGAAGTTCTTCTTCCTTTTCTTCGCTCACTGATTTTGTCATTTCCTCCAAATCTTCATCAGTTAAAGGCTGCGAGTGGCAGTCGATCAGTTTATTCACGTCTTCGTGAGTCATATCTTTAAAGCCTTCTCCTCCTAGAAATGCAGTCAATTTCACAGCTTTTGCAACTGCCGAGTTATTGACTTCGTCAGAAGCAAATCCCTTGTAGACGTAGATGACTTCCAGCCACAATTTCTTCCAGCTGGCATTGATTGTGGCTGGCTTCATCTCTTTGATTGCATTCTGAATATTATGAAGGCATGTAGGAATCATGTACGTATGCCTGTACGTCTTCAGTGCGAATTCTTTGTCCGCATCCATGGAGTCAACCAGGTTCACCAGGGCATTTAATGTGTAGAGGGCTTGAATGCTCAAATAACGCCTATAGGCTGAATCATGATGTTGTATTCGGTGGCAGGAACTATTTGAACACCGTCATATTGGAGATCAGTTGCGTGGCCACCAGCATTATCCATCAAAAGAAGGACTTTAAATTCAAGGCCCTTCTCCGCAAAATAAACCTTGACCAGAGAGATAAAGCATTGGTAAAACCAGTCCGAAGTGAGGCTTTTCGTGATCCAGGCCTTAGGGTTATGCATCCAATACACTTGCAGCAGATTCTTGTTTTTATTCTTTAAAGCCCTAGGGTTCTTTGACTTGTAGATAAGCCCGGGCTTTAGCATGAAACCCGCAGCATTCTCGCACATGACGAGGGTAACGTGGTCATTGTGTGCTTTAAATCATGGGGCTTTAGCTTCTTCCTTGAAGAGAAAAGTGTGAGACGGCATTCTCTACCAAAATAAGCCAGTCTCATCCATGTTGAATACTTGCTCAAGAGCATATTCACCTTCAGCGATAATTTTCTTGAAGTCGTTCTTTATATATCATTCATCTGCAGCTGTATCTGCAGAGGCAGCTTCACCATGCACCGAAATGCTCTTTAGGCCAAAGCATTTTTGAAATTTGGCGAACCATCCCTTGCTTGCAACGAACGATTGTTTCCTTGGTGGAGAATCGTTGGAGGGTCCTGGCGTGTGTTGTCGATTTCTTCTTGTTTCTCCTCCTCTTCTCGGTCACCACTGTCGTCGTCGGGTTCATTTGCAGTGAATGTCTCGTACAGCTTCTTCGCCTTTGTTTATATGATACTCATGTCTAAGCTGATGTTCTTCTTCCTGCAAACAGCAATCCACAGGCCCAAAGCATATTCCATCCACCTGTTATCTTATTGTAGGGTGTTACGACCCTCTTCGCTGTTTTATTAAAAGTAATAGTCGCTGGTTTCCTGATATTTGCCTCGTCCTTCTTGATGCATTGAACAGTAGATTCGTTGATGCCGAAATGGCGGACGACATCCACGAACCTTTTTCCCTCCTTCAGCATATATAACAGTTTTAACTTTTCTGTTATGGTCAACAGCTTCCTTTGCCTCTTAGGCTTACCACCAGATGCCTTAGAAGATGAAGGATGCTTGGGAGGCATTGCAGGGGTTGAATTACAAAATTTTCACAAAATCATAAGCACAACGTATTAAGAAGCACAATGCGAACAGCACACATGTGAGTAGACTGAATGGGTGAGGCAAGACAATGGAAGATGCTGGGAGAACCAAGCTTCAATCAATATCTTTTATGGTTTTATTATTCTTAGGCTAGGGAATACTTTTTTTATTGATAAAATAAAGAAAATACTGGAAATTTTAATATGTACTATCTCACGTAGGTGCGACTCTTTTCGTTTTCCGAAACCCCGATACTGGTATCGTACATTATATGGTGCAATACTGTGAGTTACATGCTTAAATTAATGATTTTTACTCATTTTTACTGTTTTATTATTCTTAGGCTAGGAAATACTTTATTTTATCAAGGAAATAATGAAAATACTGGAAATTTTGATATGTGCTATCTCACGTAGGTGCGACCCTTTGTTTTTTCTGAAACGTCAATACCGATATCGTATTTTCTATGGTGCAGAGCTACATGTTTAAATTTATGTTTTTGCTATTCTTTACTGTTTTATTATTCTTAGGCTGGGAAATAAATTTTTTTATCAATAAAATAATGAAAAAAAATTTCAATAAAATAATGAAAAATGATGAACATTTTAATATTTCCACATATCATGGATTGGATTCGGTTTTACGTCATGAACTCCCTTTCCTACTAAGGGCTAGGACGGTTGCCTTCTTATGAAGGACTTGATTTGGCAGATGTAATCGTTACCCTGAGTGTATGCCCTTACTAACCTCAGTCTGTGATGGGGCACGAACCCTCGACCTGCCACCTCAGAGTCGCAGACGCTACCATTTTGCCACGGAGACTACATTTCCACATATCGTGGATTCTCACATATACCCAGAAAAAAAAGCTCACCTAAAACAAAACCGCGATGCACTGAATTCGTGGTAGGTGAATCGCGATATAGCGAGGGATCATTGTAATCATAATATGCAAAAGGCAATGAGTGAGAATGATTTTAGTAAGAAAAAAACTGTTAATAGTTACCACATTAACTTATAAGATATCTACTGCTGCCTCTGGTGACTTTGAGCGAAACACTCTGTCACAAAGGCCCTTTCTAGAGAGTATTGAATTAACAAAAATTCTACTACAGAAGGCATAACAAGAGCAGAGGAAGTTATGGCAACTTCAGTGTTATTATGAGGGCTGAGAGATCCTTCTCAGGGAAAAGAACAAATGAACAACAAAAAAATGGGATCCACCACTGGAACATATCACATAATATCAGTAAAGTGAACAATTCTTATAAAAAAAAAAACATTAAATGTCATGCAAAACATGAAAGGAATGTGATCAAATTCAAATTTCAAGAAAATTAAAGTCACAACTAATATCAGAGAATATCAATATTTAAGTTTAAGAATTCTTCACATGCAATAATGCAATAAAATAACGAAAAAAAAATACAATATACGTAAAAGCAAAATTTGAACCAAGTCATCATTAACAGTGGCGACTGGATTTAAAACCGCTTCAGCTATTCAATACTAAACTAAATGTTTCCACCATGTTCTGGCTTTCAGAGTCTCATAGAGGGAAATATAAAACTACAATCAAAGAAATATTCTTCATCTTCTTCTTCGTCTTCCATTAGGAATAACGTTATTATGCATGTATGCATTCCACAAGAGTGCATAAATACACTATACTAAAGAAAACTAAGTAAAACCCATTTTACATGTACAAATGGAAATACATTTGTAAGGTAAACTAAACAAGTACACCATTAAGGACATAATAAATAAACATAAAAATAAACATCACATCAGAAAAGTAATCTTTACAGACTAGTAAAACTGAGGCTAACCGCACCAGCTCCCTCATTTGAAGGTAACGTCCGTTGACTTAGTAGATCAGCGAGGTCATTATCCTTTCCATCAACATGTTGGGCAGTGAATTGAAAAGGTTCAGGTAAAGTGCCCACCTTTTCAGACAAACATTCAGCTTGCCTGAAGTCTGTAAATATAGGAGAGGACAGTGGTCGATTCTCAGTGTAAAATGTCGGCCATACAGCAGGATATCAAATTTCTTTATGGCCCAATATGCGGCTAGAGCTTCCTTCTCCATGGTGGAGTAATTCCGCTTTGCAGGACAAAGCCTGCGGCTTGCATATCGTACTGGAGCTACTTCTACTGAGTTGTCTGATTGGGCTTCCAAGAGCACGACACTCGGGCCTTCGTCTGAGGCATCGGTCTTTTTTTTTTTTTTTAAAGAGTGTGACACCTGGAAAGGCAGAAACTGCCCTCATCAATAAAGACCCGGGCACAAGAAAATACCAAGACGCAGGAAAAGAAAAAGGTTAAGGGCAAGGTAGAGATGATGTGATGTCACACAAAGGGAAATGACAGACAGAAAAAAACACTCAAAGTTCAGAGGACCCAGAGATATGGAGGAGACTAGGCTCTGAGATGACGATAGATCTGCTTTTTGAAGGATGAAAGGTCATAAGAATTAGGAAAGACAGAAGGAGGAAAAGAGTTCCATAGTCTGGAGGTAGATGGGAAGAAGCAGTTGCTGCACTAACCAATCCGCGACTACTAATCTCCACACAGTACCTGTGAGATGAGGCCGCTGGTGAGTGTTATGCGGCCTCGGCAGTGGAGGAGGGATGCAACCCGCCAACTCATCAGAGCAGCAATGGAAGTAGTAGTGATAGAAAAGCGAAAGGGAAGATACCTTAAGGCAAAGAGAGAGAGAATCCAGGTTAGAAGTTATAGAAGGATCATTAATGAGTCTGACTGCCTTAGATTCAACCCTATCAAAAGATAAGTAAAGGAAGAAGCACCCAAGATGTGTGAGTAGTATTCTAAGCAGGAGCGGATAAGACCTTTGTAAATTTTAAGTAACTGCAAAGAGGAAAAGTAATGACGAATGCGAAACAAAACCCCAAATTTTTTGGATGGAGATTTATAAATTTGGATTATGTGATTCCTCCAAGACAAGTTAGAGGCTATATGGATTACTAATATATTTATAGAGTTAAGAGGGTAAGTATCATTAGTTTCGAAGACAATAGGGTTATCAGGAGGAGAAGAAGATAAAGAGATAGCCAGAAACTGTCTTGGAGGCATTGAATTTAACTAAATTTTGAGTGCCTCACTCAGATACTGTCTGCAAATCGGAATTAAAAGTAGAAGAAAGAGTGATAGGGGATTGATTACGAGTAACAGCTGAAGGTTGTGAAGAAAAGGCAGAGGAAAAGTGAAGGGTAGAATCATCAGCAAAGCCATGAAGAAGAGAGGAAGATGGGAATTGTAGAAGATCATTGATGAAGAGAAGGAAGAGAGTAGGTGAAAGAACAGAGCCTTGTGGAACACTACTGGTAACAGAGAAAGGGCTAGATGTCACGCCATCAACAACTACAGATATAGAACGGTCAGTAAGAAAACTGGAAATCAGAGAACAGAAAGAAGGGGTAAAGCCATTGGCAGGGAGTTTGACCAACAGAGCCTTGTGTCAGACTCTGTCAAAAGCCTTAGAGATATCAAGGGCAACGACAAAGGATTCCCCATGGTTCCTCAAAGAAGATGACCATACATGAGTAAGATAGGAAAGGAGATCACCAGTGGATCTTGCCTTGCGGAAGCCACACTGGTGATCTGAGATAAGTGAGTTAGATTCAAGGCGTTTCAAGAAGTGAGCATTGAGCAAAGTTTCAAAAAACTTTAGCGATAGAGGAGGTTAGGGCAATAGGTCGGTAGTTAGAAGAAATAGAGCGGTCACCCTTCTTAGGAACAGGTTGAACTAGAGCATGCTTCCAAGATGAAGGATAGATACTGGTTGACAGAATGAGGCAAAAAAGATGGCAAAGCACAGAAGCCAGTTCATTTGCAAACTCCTTAATGAATTTTGCAGGGATACCATCAGGACCAGATGCCTTGTTTGTCTTTAGCGAGCGAAGAACCTTATGAACTTTGTGTGAAGAAAGGATAAGGGAGGGCTTAGGGTTAGAGAGGGGAACGACAAAGGATTCCCCATGGTTTTTCAGAGAAGATGACCATACATAAGTAAGATAGGATAGGAGATCACCAGTGGATCTTGCCTTGCGGAAGCCATACTGATGATCTGAGATAAGTGAGTTAGATTCAAGGCGTTTTAAGAAGTGAGAATTGAGCAAAGTATTGAAAACTTTAGTGATAGAGGTTAGGGTAATAGGTCGGTAGTTAGAAGGAATAGAGCGGTCACCCTTCTTAGGAACAGGTTGAACTAGAGCATGCTTTCAAGATGAAGGATAGATACTGGTTGACAGAATGAGGTGAAAAGGACGGCAAAGCACGGGAGCCAGTTCATCTGCAAACTCCTTAAGGAACCTTGTAGGGATACCATCGGGACCAGATGCCTTGTCTGTCTTTAGCGAGCGAAAAACCTTATGAACTTTGCGTGATGAAAGGATAAGGGAGGGCATAGGGTTAGAGAGGGGAAAACACTGAGGAACAGGTGCGCTGGAATCGTTGATAGAAGAGTTGGCAGAAAAATGAGAACCAAAGAGAGTGGCTTTGTCAGTGGAAGAGCCAGCTATAGAACCAGCAGAACAAATGAGAGGGGGAAAGCTTGAGTTACAGAAGTTTTTGGAGAGGTTTTTGGCTAAGGACCAGAAGCATTGTCAGTGGGAGAGGAGTTAAGGTCATCAACTTTCATTCTTATAAAGGAAGCCTTAGACCTTCGAATCTGAGCAGTACAGCGATTCCTAGCTATAATAAAAGCAGAGCGAGTTAAATCGGAAGGAGAGACTAGGTAAGATCGGTGAGCCTGATTCCTAGCCTGGATAGCCATGGAGTAGGCACGGTCAAACCAAGGTTTAGGGGGAGAGAAAGTTTTTGTTGAAGAGGGGATGTACGCCTCCATTCCCGCAGTCATGATCTCGGCAACTTTTAGAGCTACCTGATCAGGTTTGCGGGACCAAAAGCAGTAGTCATCCCATGGGAAGTCAAAGAGAAAGTTATGCAATTTTTCATGTTGGGTACGCTCGAAGTGCCAAAGGCGGCGCTGAGTAGGAGGGATTGGTGGTGGGGGAGCGAAAATGGAAGAGACTGAGATCATAGAGTGGTCAGATTTACCAAGAGGGGAAAGCACAGAATGCGAGTAGTTTGAAGGGTTAGAAGCAAAGGATAGGTCAAGAATGTTTGCAGCATGTTCGTGATGATCAGGAACTCGAGTAGAATGTTTGATAATATGCTCCAGATCGTGAGTAATAGAGAAAGCAAGGGTCTCGCTTCCTCCCACATCAGTGTGAGAAGAATGAAGCCGCTCACTGTGGTGTACATTGAAGTCTCCAATGTAGAGAACTTCGGCATGTGGGTGAGAAGATAGCAAGGACTCATGGCACGAGGATAGACACAAGAAAGACACAAACTCGGTGGAGTTTGGAAAACAGTAGCAGAAGCAGAGGAAGATAGTGGTATGGAGAGATAAACTTTTAGCCAGAGAACATCAAAGTCAGGAGATTCAAGGTCCATGAGCCTCACGGTAGGAGTGTTAGTGTTGTAGTATGCACAGACCCCACCTTTGGAACGAAAATGAGTATACAGATTATAGTTAGAGATTTGGAATGGATCAGTGGAAGCATGTATAGACAGTTGTGTTTCAGATAGGAGGAGGAGGTTAGGGAGGAAAGTGCCCGAGTGCTGTTCCACAGACGAACGATTAGAGTTCAGCCCACGAATGTTAGAATAGTAAAGTGTGAAAGAAGCAGATCTATTGGGAGATGCAAGGTTAAGAGCAGAACCAAGATAAAGGGAAAATCCAGGTTTACCAATTGTAATACTGGCTCACCCACCAATGCTTCTTGGAGCTTGAAAAATGCTCGCTCCGCCTCATCTGTCCATTGGACAGGGGAGGTTTAACTTCGCTTTGAGGAGGTCAGTTGCTGCAAAGGGGCAGCGATAGTATTAAAGTGTGAAATTAACCGTTTTTAGTAGCCAACGTTATCCAGGAATGATCTCATCTGAGTGACAGTAGCAGGTTTCTTCATATCCTTAATAGCTTGCAACGTGTCATGTAAAGGGGACATAACTTCTTCTCCAACCAAGTGGCCGAGATACTGCAATTGTGTGCAACCAATTTCGTATCTGGAAGGCTTTAAATGAAGTCCATGCTGATTCAGGCGACCAAGAACTCTGCAAAAATTCGCGAGGTGCGAAGACCAATACTGAGAATGCACCAGGATGTTGTCAATAAAGCATGAACCATTGTCTAGTTCCTGCAATACTGTCCTCATGAGTTGGCTGAAGCAGCCAGGGGCATTCATCATACCAAAAGGCTTGCCCCTGAACTGGTACAGACCGTATCTTGTGGAAAAGGCTGTTAGAGGCTTGGTAGTCTCACTCAGAGGGACATGCCAAATCCACTGGCCAGATCCAATTTGGATACGTAGCGGGCTCGGGAGAATAACGAGAAAATATGCTTGGCGTCGGCAATGAGCTTTCCATCAAAGATGGTTCGGGAGTTAAGCTTATGACAGTCAAGGCAGAACCTTTGACTGGCATCTCGCTTACGCACTGCCAGTAACGGTGAACACCAAGGTGAAATGCTCTTTTCAACTATTCTGAGGCAGCCACAAGTGTCAAGATCTTCCTTCAGCTGTACAAACAGTTGGTGGGAAGGCCATAGGAATTTTGGAATTGCTTTGGGTCAGTCAACATGACATGATGCTCAAGTGTAGCAATAGTGCGAGGTAGGTCATTGATGACGTTCTCGTAGTCCTCTAATAGCTTGTTCAGCTGTTCCCGTTGACTCGGTTGCAGTCTGGAGTAAATAATGCAATTACTCACAATTTCCTCTTGGTGTGTGGGAATGGCAGGATCCTTACCATCATCAAAAGTTAAGTTTATGTCTTCAATTGCAAGGGTGGTGGCTGCAGCTAGAGGGGCTTCTTCAGAAAAACTCCACTTCCATAAGTCTTTCTCCACTGCAAGGGAGGAGTCTTCCAATATAGGAGGTAAGGGGTGGCTATCATGGAGTACCTGTGTTGCTGCAGCCTCGGAGGAAATGATGATGCTGAGGGCACCTATAGGAGTTGCTGAGAGTGCCAGCACAGGATCCCTGTAGGCCTCCGGGTCCTCACAATACAGTTTTAGCTGGTTAATGAGGTATTTCTGGTTATTGCCATCAACATTTAACACATAATTGTCGGAGGTCACACGGTGTACCACAGTGTACGATCCTTTCAAGCATAGCATTAGCTTGTGAGTATCTGTTGGAAGAAGTAACAGAGCTCAATCTCCAGGTGTGAGGGCACGACGCCGGGCACGCTTGTCAGAGAGGAGCTTGGCAGTCTGCTGGTGACCCTTAATGGCTAATTGTGCAGTTTTCCAGGCCTTTTTGAGATGGGACGAAAACTTCAAGATATACTCATGGGCGTCCCTATTGTCATCCTCAATGGTAGGCAAGTCCCAACATTCTGCCAACAATTGCACTTGGCCTCTGACCTTATGACCATAAATCAGCTCAAAAGGCGAGTATCCAGTAGTGTCGTGGGGCGTGTCTCTGAAGGAGAAATGTGCAGTAGGGAAGTACTTGTCCCACTGCCTGGGTATATCTATCACTAGCTTGCACAAGCATTGCATCAATGTCCCATAATAGCGTTCACATGCTCCATTTGATTGGGCATGATAGACACTTGTACAAATGTGATTCATTTCTAAGAGCTTACGAAGAGCCTCAAAGTGCCTACTTGTAAACTGACTTCCATTGTCAAAGGTGACCTGCTCAGGGAAGCCGACCCTGGAGCAGATTTCAAATAGGGCCTGAGAGACTGATTTGGTAGTGATAGAAGATAGCGGCACTGCATGTGGGTACCTTGTTGCCAGGTCGACGTATACCAGGAGGAACTGTTTCCCTGTGGATAAAGCTGGGTTAATAGGACCTATATGCCAATAGCGACCTTGGAAAATGGCTCCATTGACAGCTTAGTAATACCCATGAGGACTTTCAGTACCAGTGCCATAGAGGTGTATTGACAGACAGGGCAGGAGCCAACATATATGTCTACCTCGGCGTACATGTTTGGCCATGCAAAGCCTTCTGAAGGACGTGCCGAGTTTTTGCTTTGCCTCTGTGTTCGCTCAGAGGTAAATGGTGTGGCACATACATAGCGACATCACCAACTGTTTAAAGGTGTGGCCATCTTTAGTCACATGCCTATGTAACTAAAGTATGGCGGGAAGTAGGAAAAACATGTTTGGCTCTCTACTGGAAAATCGTTCTAACAAAGATTCTGACGACGAAATAACCTTTAAAAGTGATCTAGAAGGAGCTATTCATACTGCTGTAACCCAGAGCACAAGTATAGGTTTCTCATCCAACGAAATGGAGAAAAATTTGGGAGTGAAGTTAGACACGAAGATGTCCGACGACATAACGGTTGGTTAGCTTATTAACATTTTGTCTTTTTCTTTATGGCCAATTCTCATTAAATCTGAGTCTAAAGCCGTTAGTGATGCTGCTACTTCCGCAATGAGTGCTATTTATAAAGCAGTGCTGCAAAGTGTGAAATCGGATCTTGCCCAACAAAGAGAGACCTTGAACAGTGTGAAGACAGAAACTCAAAAACAAAGTTTCGATCTAGATAGGCTGGAGCAGTATAGCAGGAAGGAAAACTTCCGAGTGCATGGAATTCCCGAGGTACAGCGTGAGAATACAAACCGTCTGGTAGTTGATTTGGCCCGAGATATTGGAGTGGAAATACAGGAATCAGATATTAGTGTCAGCCATAGACTCCCAGGTAAGCCTAGGCATAATAGTACTCCAAGTACCCCCCCACGACCAAGGGTAATTATTGCTAAGTTTGTCAGGCGTGAAACAAAAAGTACAATTATGCGCAACAAGAAAAAGCTGAGGGAATTGCAGAAATACAGGAAAGAAGTGTACATAGAAGATGACCTCACTCCCCTCCGTGGTAGACTAATTAGGGAAATTAATAAAGAACAATCAGTGAAAGCTTGTTGGTCTATAGATGGAAGGATTGTGTGTGTTGTGAAAGAAGGTGACCACGAAGGTAAAAAGTTTATAGATTCCCCTGCGGACTTGGAACCCAAACTAGGATGGAGCAAAGAAAAAGTAATAGACCGCGGTATTCTTTTGAAATTCTATGTAAGGCCAGACCCCTGTCAGTCAGTATATTTGGGCCATAATTATGTGCAACATCACCAAGAAAGTAACATCAGTCTAGTAGGATTAAACGTCTGTGGCCTCTCTTCTAAATTGAATCTAGGTATCCTATAGGAATTTGCCCAGGATTTTGATATTTTATGTATCTCGGAAACCAAGTGTGATCAAGTTGACAGTGATACCATCCCGGGTTTTCGTCCATTTGTTATGCCCAGGAAGAACAATCTGCATAGACATGGAGGTGTCCATGGTTTATGTGTATTTGTTAAGGATTATCATGCAAATCTAGTTAGTGTTGTGGAAAATACCACATGTGACTCAGTGTTTTGGTTAAAAATAGACAGTGTATTATTTGGTGAAGCTTTCATACTAGGCTCAATATTTATTCCCTATGAAGGTTCTCCATTTTTTGATAAAGATGTTTTTGATGATCTCGCTAATGATCTTATAAATCTTGTAATGATAGGTGATTTCAACTCAAGAGCAAGATTGGAATCAGACTTCATTGAATTTGAGAGATGTGTTCTTGAAGAAGCTGGAATTCAGTTGTTTGAGGATGTTTCCTTTAATACTAAGCCAATGCTTGAACTACTAAATATTGAAACAGCTAGACATAATAAAGACCATTGTGTAAATAATAATGGTAAGAGTGTTCTAGAACTGTGTAAAAGCCTAGATTTAAAGATTATAAATGGCAGAGCAGGAGAAGATTGTGGTATTGGAGATTATACATGTCACAATTCTAAAGGTAAAAGTACTATTGACTATATTTTATCTTCACCAGAGTTATTTCCTAAGCTTAAGGATTTTTATGTGCATAACTTAGACTACTGTTTGTCAGATTCCCACTGTGCTACTTCAGTATCCTTATCTTCCAAAAATACCCTTCCCAAGACCACTCCAAAGCCTTCCACTATCACATGCAATAATGAGCCCAGCTATGACTCCTCCCTTAGAAATGAATGTTGCAAAGCCAAATGGGACCTCCAATTAGGGAATGAGTACAGAGTATCCTTCAGTAAACATGAAATTGGCTTCTTGAAGGATAAAATGGATGCTCTCAACCTGGAAACAGCTACACAAGTTGAAATTGATGATATAGCTAAGGGTTTATGTAACTTGTATCTAGATCCTGCCAAAAAATTAGGAATGTGCAAAGCACAGAGGCCACATCAAAAAAAGTCATCACAAGACACCTCAAAAAATAAACCTTGGTTTAATCCAGATTGCAGAGCTTTAAGAAGTGAGTACTTTAGAGTAAAAAACAGGTTGAAAAAAAGAAAAACTGAAGAAGACAGAATAGAGCTTAGAAACAGGGCCAGGGAATACAAAAAGTTTATTAGGAATACTACGAAGGGTTATCATAAGAAACTCCATAAAACCTTGCGGGAACTTTAAAATTCTAAGCCAAAGGATTACTGGGATATTATATGTGATGCAAATAAGCAACCAGAAAAACTAGGTAAAATTGCAATAAACACTTTCACGGAGCACTTTAAAAAACTTAGTAATAAAGCTGAGGAGGGGGAACCAGGAGAAAACACTTCTTTTGACCCTAGAAATATTAATCACTCAATAAATGAGCACATCAATAAGCTGTTGCTGTATTAGAAGTTAAGACTGTAATTCGCAAATTGAAAAACAATAAAGCATGTGGTACTGACAATGTTATAAATGAATACATGAAGAATTGTCCTGAGAATGTTATTGCTGCTATAGTCAAACTATTTAACATTATTTTACAGACTGGAATAGTACCTACTGATTGGTGCATTGGAGTAATTAAGCCCTTGTATAATAAAAAAGGCTCTATTGATGATCCAGACAATTACAGAGGTATTACCTTATTAAGTTGTATTGGCAAACTTTTTACAGCATGTCTAAATGAATGCCTGTCAGCTTACCTTGAGGGTGCAGGCATAATGGGGGAGGAGCAAGCTGGTTTCAGAGAAGGTTACAGTACCATTGATCATATATTTGTATTACACTCCCTTATTGACCTATACCTTTTCAAGCATAAGCGCATTTATTGTGCTTTTATAGATTATAAAAAAGCATTTGATTTAGTTGACAGGTCTTCTTTGTGGTGTAAAGTAATTTCAAATGGTATTAGTGGCAGAGTTATTAGAGTTATATATAATATATATGAAAATGCTAAGTCCTGTGTCAAGTTAGGCAATTCAATCTCTGAATATTTCCCTTGCAATGTTGGTGTTAGACAAGGTGAAAACTTGTCACCTCTGTTGTTTGCTGTGTATTTGAATGGCTTTGAATATTTTGTAAGTAGGAACTACAAAGGGCTTGACCTATGTGCTTTTGAAATACGCAATAACCTTAGTGATGATGATATCGAAGTGTTCGTAAGAATGTTTGTACTCTTATACGCTGATGATACGATTGTTATGGCAGAATCAGCAGAAGACTTACAAATTGCTTTAAATGCTGTTAATGAATATTGTAATTTGTGGCACCTTTCAGTTAATACCAGCAAGACAAAAATAGTAATATTCTCGAGAGGCAAGGTTAGATAATACCCCCATTTCTTGTTTGGTAATTCTGAGTTGGAAGTGGTAGATGACTATGTTTACCTGGGTACAACCTTTAACATTAATGGATCTTTTAATAAAGCTATTAAAAAGCAAATCACTCAGGCCCAAAAAGCTATGTATAGTCTATTGACTAAAGCCAGAAGGTTAGCATTGCCAGTAGATATCCAATGTGAACTCTTTAATCAGCTGCTCACTCCAATTCTCCTTTATGGCAGTGAAGTATGGGGATTCCACAAACTAGATCAAATTGATGTATGTCATAGAAAAATTTTTAAAGGTCTTCTCCACATAAAGAAAAATTCAGCAAACTGTATGGCTTATGATGAACTGGGTCAATTTGGCTTGACCAGCAAGGTCGAGAGGAGAATGGTGGACTTCTGGTTGAGGATATGCCAGGGTAAACAACATAAGCTATCTCACACTATGTACTCACTATTACGTAAACTGCATGACAACAACGAATTTAAGTCCAGGTGGATAGTTTAAATAAAAAGTAGCCTTGACAAATGTGGTCTCTCTAACATTTGGATTAATCCAAATTCTTTCAACCAAATCTGGGTCAAAAAATGTATTGCCCTTAGGCTCAGTGATATTTATAAACAAAATTTAAAAGGTGAAATTAATGAAAATAGGTTATGTGCAAATTATAAAATGTTTAAAAAAGAACTAGGTGTAAGTAAATATCTGCTTGATTTAGACTTTCTTGATAGGGTGAACCTCACCAGATTTAGATGTGGTAATCATAAACTTCCCATTGCCAATAATCGATACTCAGATACACAAGGTCCTATGCTTTGTGCAATGTGTGATAACCAGGAAGAAGGAGACAAGTATCACTAAATCCTGATATGTCCAGCTTTTAGTAGTCTAAGGGAGCTGTATATAAAAAGGTACTATTTTACAAGGCCAAATAGTTTTAAGTTCGAACAGTTATTCAATGTAGAAAGTAGGAAACAAATGTGCAATCTCGCCAAATTCACTAGAATTATTATGGCTCAATTCTGATTTACATTACTCTCAAATTTTGTTACTAGTCTGTATGGATCTCATTTACAACCAAATGTATAATTAAGTTACAGTATATGCCAAATTATATATGTATAATTATTCATGTATACAAAGAATGTAAATGTATTTTTGTTCTATTTTTTTTCAAATACTAATATTAGTCTTTAGCATATAAGTATTAACTTGTCTCTTAACTGCAATTATGCAGTGCATAAAATGAAACTATCTTGTTCTTAGTACCACCAGCTTTACATTTTCTTTAAATTTTCTGTAATCTAATGTCACTGTATGTACTCTCATACTCCGAAAGGGGTCTTTAAAGCTTCAAATAAACCTTTGAAACCTTTGAAACCTTTGCCTATGAAGGACTCCATCTCCAAGGGCATAAGTGATCTGGCTTCCTCCTCTCACCGCAAAGGTTCTTCCCTCGGTGGCCTGTTGCATCCAGTGTTTGAGGCTGGAGCAGTCCTGTTGCAGCTTGGCGAAGTCTGGACTGGACTTCAGTGGCTCTAGAGGTGCATCAACTGGTAAAAGAGGGTGAAACTCTCCAAGTTCCACATTACGGGTACTAACTGTGGCAGACTCATTGGAGTCAGTTGGAGAATCGTCCAAATTCCTGGCGTCGGAGCCACCAGTTGCTGCTGAAATGCCTTGTTGTGACTTCACCCGAGGGATGTTCCAGTGAGCAATGTCCTCATGGTAGAGGTCGGTCTGGAAGATAAGAGCTTGGTTCAGTACACAACCCAGCAAAACAGGGTACATAAACCCAATCAATGCCACAGCTGGGGCTTTTCCCTTGTATATTTGCAATCCAGGTCAGTGACACAGCAGCATCGTCTCTGAGGTGTTCCTTCAGCAACCCGCACAAGAACGACTTTGCCAGGGAAATCTTCATCCCTTTCTAATCTCTAATCAACAAATATGCCATTGGTCCCTGTGTCGAGTCCTATCTCAGCTTCCACACCATTTATGATTATTAGGCATTTTGGGATCATCTCGGGATGATCATGTTCGGTGAATTCCACATTGGCAAGTTTGTATGGTGGTTCCTCGGCGCTATCCTCAGTGGCCCTTTCTGGCCTTGTTTCTACGGCATGGGTCGAGTGAGTGGCCAGATGGTTATGCCGGCCGCAGCTGTGAGAGGGAGTGTGGTGGCTCTTAGAGTTCAACTGAAAACCCTGGGAAAGTGAAGCAGAGTAATTGTCCTTGCCTCTGAACTGCTGAGGCTTAGGTCTTACCGAGTTGTCTTTCTTGAGTGTGGGTGCATGGCCGTAATGAGGCTTAGGAGTGTGAGGAGGATGAGCTGGATGATTGAAGTTCTGAGAAGGGCCCTTGTGCTTCCCGTTCCTGCGATCTCCTTTCCGGTGAGAATCATTGCCTGCTGCCGGGGAGATGACACTATGAGGACGTGCCTTGGAATCGGCTCTTCTTGCCCTCATTAGGTCACAGACACTTACTCCAGGCTGGTTGTGCTGGAGGTACTCATTCATAGTGACTAAGCTTTTCTCGAAGTTGATCTCATCCTTAAGCTGAGTCCTTTCATATGCAACAACATCTGTAGGGAGGTCATTGGCAATTGAATCAAATATCAAGAACGGATACAACTTCTCAGGAGAACACTTTGCAACTCACAACCAATCATTAAAGAGGCAAGCCTTACGTTTGCCAAAGGTGCTACAATTCTCCTCCTTCAATGGGAAAGCGGAGACATACCTAGCATGACGCTCAGCTGGCGAAAAGTTCTGCGAGGCTTGGAGGGTGTTTTTTGACTTTCTCGTAGTCCCTCAGTTGCCTGTGGTCGAGTTCATTGACCAGGACGAGCAGATGGGGTGGCATGCAGGCAAGCAGCCAACGACTCTTCTCAGCCTCTGTGCCTTTGCTGACGATCGCAAGACTTTCCAAAGAGCGGATGTAAGTAACGAGCTGTTGCTTGCCATCGTCCTCATATTTTCATATTGGGGGGGCCTTTCACGAGCAAGCGCAAGCTCATGTTCGCTTTGTGCTTGTGCCTGCGCCTGGTCATAATCGCATTGTGCTTTTGCCTGCACCTGGTTGTAATCACATTGTGCTTGCTCACTTTCTTGTTTCGCTTGTGCCTGCTCCTGCTCAAGTGCTTTCTTCTCCAGCTCGGCCCTGCTTTTAGCCATCTTGCTATGATCCCACTCGAGGAGCGTTGGTTCTGGGGAATAACCATATTTCTCACCCATAGCAATCGTCTTGTTCAGGTATCTCTCCTCATCGAATGTTTCGATGGTTTTCTGTGACTGCCTGGTTTCCATGTTAGTTTCCTGTGACTGCCCAGTTGCCATGGTGGTTCCCTAAACAGTCATTAACGAAGCACCAAAACAATCAACCAAAAAAAAACAAATCTCTACAATAGTTAAAAAAAATGAAAGAACCACACAACACCAAGGAGAGAAAAAAATGCAACACCACAGTTCAAACATAAACGTAACGCTGGTCCCAAAACCTCACCATGAAAGTGACTCAAAATGCGATCAAGTGTAACAGCAGCAAAATGTTGCAAAACAGTTCATGAGGCACTGGTAATACAGGATGGCAGTTGTGCCTGCTTAACAGCAATATAGCATAAAAGGTCTAGGAAATGGGGTAGATGTACCACACAATACATTCTTTTCTTCATTTAGTAATTGGAAAGATCTTAGCCTATCAGTGTATGCCTGGGTCTCTTCATCTAGAAACTGAACTTCTGCAATTTCAGGTAAATCACAAACATCTAACTTAACTGTATTAGCAGGTTGCGAAAGGCAGTCAGCCACAATGTTATGTGAACCTCTTATATAACTAACATCAGCAAGATATTCTGTTAAAATAGATAAATGCCTTTGTTGTCTATCAGACTTAGCTGGATAAATACTTTTAACAGCACTGCAAAGTGGCTTATGGTCTATTAACAATAATACATAATGGCCTTCAATTTTAGTACAGAATGTAATACTGCTAAATAAAATGCGAGAAGCTCCCTATCAAATGTAGAATATTCTTTGTGATTGTGAAAGTTTCTTTGAGAAAAATCCCCACAGGTATAGGTTGCTCAGTAACCATTTGATGGAGTGCAGCTCCTACAGCATATTGACTACTATCAGTTGCTAACTGAAAATGGGTATAACCTGTTTGTATGCATGCGAGAGCTTTGAGGTTAGACAGAACTTCCTAAATTTCATCAAATAATTGCTTTTCCGTTTCAATTAATTCTAATGATTTGTGATATGGCTTCAATCTTATACATTCTGTTAAAGGTAAGACAATTGAAGCAAATTGAGAAACTAATATCCTACAAAAACCGATCATGCCCAAAACTTGGTGCAAACTCTTTGAATCAGTTGGGTAAGGAAATTCTGACAATTCATAAATCTTATTTGATGTAGGGTGAAGACCATCAGCACTAACACTGAATCCTAAAAAGTCAAGTTCTTTAACACAAAATACACATTTATTCAAAGAAACTTTAAGATTGTACTTATTAAGGATATCAAATACTATTTCAAGATCCCTTAAATGGGCTTCTTCATTATCTGAAAATACCAATATATCATCCAAGTATATAAATACACGCATTACGTTCGAGAATATCTTGTCCATTACTCCTTGAAAAGTTGCAGATGCGTTACAGAGGCCATAGGGCTTATAATGGAACTCAAATCACCCAAAAGGGGTAGTTATAGCTGTTTTGAGGACATTGTCGGGGGTACCCTAATCTGATGTTAGGCCGAAGTTAAGTCAGTCTTAGAGAAATAAATTTTATTTGCAAGTTTAGATGAAAAAGAATAAATATTGGAAATAGGAGTTCGGTATAGTTTTGTAATGGAGTTTAGTGCTCTATAATCACCACAAGGATGGTATTCACCATTACTTTTCGGGACTAGGTGTCAAGGAGGACTCCACTCACTTTGAGCTGGGACAATGATGCCCGAGCTTTGGAGTGCACGGAATCCTTCTTGAACAGCCTAATATATTTCTTCACTTAGTAGACGTGTCTTTGCAAATATAGGAGGGTTACTACATGTTTCTATTCTATGATACACTCCACAATAGACTGGATCTCTGTTATCAGGAGGAAAGGAAATAGATGGATACTAATTCAGCAATATTTTAATAGTTGGAGGACACTGGACTTCATTAATAACTACATTAACAGATGATCGATACAAAGGGACATTTACTTTTCTTTCTGTAGTGCTGTCAATAATTAGTCTCATTTTACAATCAATGGAATGTCAAAAAATTTTAAGAAAATGAAAACCGAGCAAAGGATGTACCGTATCAGTGATGATAAAAGTCTACATGAGTGAACGCTCTAAGCTAGGAATTTGAATTTCCAGTCTTGCTTGACCATGACATTTTATGCCTTCCCCAGTACAAGAAGATATTGAAATAGGTGAGGGTTCTATTACAATTCCATTTACATATTCATAGGGAATTATTGACATGCTAGCACCAGTATCAATAATTAGTCTCATTTTACAATCAATGGAATGTCAAAAATTTTTAAGAAAATGAAAACCGAGCAAAGGATGTTCCATATCAGTGATGATAAAAGTCTACATGAGTGAACGTTCTAAGCTAGGAATTTGAATTTCCAGTCTTGCTTGACCATGGCATTTTATGCCTTCCCCAGTACAAGAAGATATTGAAATAGGTGAGGGTTCTATCACAATTCCATTTACATATTCATAGGGAATTATTGACAAGCTAGCACCAGTATCAATTATAAAGTTAAGCTTTGTAGATCCAAGTTGAGCTGCAACTTCTAAATGTGGCGATTCTGCTAAAGCAAAATTGGCAACTCGCTCCTCTTGTTTTCCGAAGAAGGGGTTGGTGGTCTGGAATTAGGTAATTTTAAACAATTTGCTTTTCCTGCCATTTACACCATGGTTTACAAGTTTGGGCACAATCACTGAAATAAATATGTGCCCTACACACTTTTGGGCGCTGGTCCTTACTAAATGGGCGTACACCAATAGGAATGGAATTGTAAACTGTTTTACCCGTATTTGGAACACTTCACTGTACAGGATTAGGATTGCTGAACAGCCATTACAGAAGATTTACTAAAATATGGCAACAACTCATCAGCCAACTTGCCTAACTGGGAAAAATTTAACTCTTTTTGAGAGGCTATCATGGGTGAAATAGTTGACTGCAAAGCTTGTAAAAATTTGTAACAAATTATATCGTCTAGATGCTGTGGTAATCATCTCTTGCAAATAGACAGTGGGTCTACCTGATATACTAGTTGGTTTCTTTAACCTATCTAATATTTCTGGTTTCATTTTCTTAAGTATACTGATAACCACTTCCTTAAGTGTCTTATAGTCAGACTTCATTGGGTCATTCACATTATTGAGTAATCTTGAGACCACCTCGGCTGGCAATGCTGCAATGACACTGTAGAATTTGGGAACATTCACTGTGATTTCAAAAATATTGTGCTTCCAGGAACTGAAATTTCCATGAAGGCAGGAGGCTTTATTGCTATGTAGTGGACCATCCCTGAATCTTCATCTCCAGAATCCGGCATGGCTGTAAGTCTCTCCTCTACCAAAATCTTGAGAAGTCGGCTCTGGTTATCTTTGCTGGTCACTCTGGGGGTAGCCACTTTTTGTAGAGGGTGTATTGAGAGAGCTTTGGATACTTTTACAAATTTATTACTATAAACCAGAACACAATTTAAAACCCCTATTTGGGGGTTTTCTAATTTTGAAGATCATATCATTATTAATATTCCTTGGTCCTAAACGTTATTTTATCTTCTTTATCTATCGACCATGCTGCACGACATCTTACTGAAAAATAAAATGGTTATCTTACTCATCAAAACATAAGCAAATAACAAACACAAATGAGACAAAAGAAAACTATACATTTCATTACAAAGAAAACGTATAACGTACATGGGAAACATAAATGAAATATATATTCTCTGCAAATCTACTAGTATGTTTATGCCTAGATCTGTCTCATTCTCTGTCTCTTGAAGTTCTGCTCCTGCCATTGAGTAGTCAAGCTTGGGCTTTCTTGCACTTGCACCAATTCTCATTACCTTATATTTTGAAGTACTGAATTTCATTGGCCACTCTTCTGACCACTTATGCAGACTATTTAGGTCTTCCTGCAGCTCTCTACCACAGTTCTCATTTCTTACTTTCTTCACAGACATTGCATCATCTGCAAAGATATTCATGAATGATTTTACAGATTCTGTAATTACCTAATTGTGCTTACGGGAAAGAGAACTAAGCTCGTAAATTCCCATCTCCTTTTCGGTTCCATTTTGTACTTAGTGATACTTATCATACTTGTCCTTAAAACTATGGACTGAGTTATCATTAACTAGCTCCTCGTTAAGCGATTTCCAATATCAACCACTCTTACTTTAAAAAAAAAATACTTCCCTACATCCTGCAAAAAGTTTTCTTATGAATAGTGACACATTAGTGCGTGCACTAAGTGATGGAAAGGGCAAATCCACTGATTAAACAGGCACGTGATAAGGAGAAGACAGTGGTAATCTCAGGCATAAGCGAATCCCAGGAGCCAACATGGCAGGGGAGACTTGAAGAAAATAAAGCTAGGGTTGTAGACCTGATAAGAAAGCTTGGAGTAGTTTGTGGTCCTGAGGATATTGTAAGCATTCACCCACTAGGCAAATATTCAAGGGAAGGAAAGCAGAGACCAAAAAAAGTAACCTTTGAGATATGGGAAACATGTAGAG
The DNA here is from genome assembly GCA_037179515.1 of Halocaridina rubra. Taxonomy (NCBI): domain Eukaryota; kingdom Metazoa; phylum Arthropoda; class Malacostraca; order Decapoda; family Atyidae; genus Halocaridina; species Halocaridina rubra. Next base: position 34,640 of record JAXCGZ010008197.1, read on the forward strand.
AAATATTGATGAGAAAAAAAAGTCTAAAAGACCTTCAAGAATTCAAAGAAGTGCTCATTAGACGATACAGAACACAGGAAGAGATAGAAGAGACAAAAACTTGTTGCAAGAGGTAAGAAGGTTAAATGAGGAAATAAATAAAGAAGAGAAGAAAAATTTTCATTTCAGAGTTCTTCCAGACAAAGAGGAGATAAAAATGATAATGACAGAAGATCAGGGGATGGGGCCTCATTAAGATTGTTAAACGCAAATGCTGATGGATTAGCTGGTAAGGCAGTAGAATTTAAAGATAGGATTCACAACAGTAAGGCAGATATAGTAGCAATCACAGAGATTAAGTTGAGTGAGGACATAAACAGTGTCACAGTTTTTCCTAAGAGCTTCAGAATATTAAGGGTTGAAAGATCTGAGAGGACTGGTGGAGGGATAGCACTGCTCATAAGTGAAAGGATTCACGTTGAAGAAATAAACTTGGCTATAGAAAGTGAGTTCAAGGAATTTCTTGTTGCTCGCATAAATACTTGATCAGAGAGCATTATAGTAACTGTTGTATATAACCCACCAAGGAACAAGAATAGGCTAGAAGTTTATGAGGATAGTCACATAGGTACTATTGAAGTCATAAACTCAGTTGTTAACATGGCACGGGAGAGAAAATGTAGGATTTTGATCATAGGAGATTTTAATCATAAAGAGATAGATTGGATAAATCTTGACCCACAGTGTGATGAGGACTCATTCAGGGCAAGATTCCTAGATTGTGTATAAGGGAGTTTCCTACACCAACATGTAATGGAACCAACGAGGGCCAGGGGTGGAGATGACCCATCACTACTTGATCTAGTATTCACAGATAACGTGTTGGATATTGAAAAAATTTAGTATGAACCACCAATTGGAAAGAGTGACCACTGTGTGTTGTTGATGGAGTATATCATTGAAGATATTCTGCCTGAGAGTAGAGGCACAGTGGACATGAGGAGGAACTATCCAAAAGGAGATTACATCAAAATGAATGGGCTTTTAGCAGTTATTGACTAGAGAACCTTATTTTACAACAAATCTGTACAAGAAATGTATGACATCTTTTGTGAGAAATATGGGAAGATAGTAGATTGCTGCATACCTGTCACCAAAGTAGGTGTAATTCATGCCAGAGAGAAATGGTTCGATAATGAGAATAAAAGAGCTAAGGAGTGGAGAGACAAATGCTGGAAATGGCATAGGAGGAGAAAAAACATAAATGCCTGGCAAACCTACAAAAGATCAAGAAATGATCAGCTAATAAAAGAAGAGAGGCAGAGAGAGACTATGAGAGGGACATCACCAGGAAGGCTAATGAAAATCCCAAGCTTTTCCTTAGCTTTATCGGAGGAAAACTGAAGGTAAAAGAACAGGTTTTAAAGCTTAAGAGAGCGGATGAAAGCATCACTGAGACGGATGATGAGATCTGCAAAGAATTGATCAAGGAGTTTCAGTCAGTAATTACAGTAGAAAATACCCCACCCCCTCAGATTGCAGAGATAGAAGATCATGGGAAGGTATTAGAGAACATCAACCTTACAGCCACAGAGGTATGTAATGCGCTGATGGAGTTAGATGTCCATAAAGCTACAGGTCATGATGATATGTCCCCTCATGTGCTTAAAAAATGCACAAACTCAATATCAGTGGCACTAAGTATCATATTTAAGGAGTCACTGGAGTCAGGGGAGATTCCAAGATGCTGGAAACAAGCAAATGTGATACCTATCTTCAAAAAGGGAAGAAGGGATACGGCTCTGAACTATAGACCAGTTTCCTTGACCAGCATAGTTTGCAAAGTTATGGGGAAACTACTAAGGAAACATATCTCTCTTCACTTGGAATCCTTCAACTTTTTGTCAGTAAGGCAACATGGCCTCAGAGAAGGTAGATCAACAGTAACAAACTTATTAGAATTTTATGATGAGGTAAGCCGAATCTTACAGGAAAGAGAGGACTGGGCAGATTGCATATTCCTAGACTTCCAGAAAGTGTTTGACACTGTTCCACATGGGAGGATTATTAGGAAGCTGCAATCAATGGCTAGAATAGGTGGAAATGTTTTGGAATGGATAAAAACTTACTTAGAAGGAAGGGAACAGAGGCTTAGAGTAAGACACTCAGTGTCTGAATGGAGGAGAGTTAGAAGTGTAGCTCCAGAGGAATCAGTTTTAGGGCCTCTTTTGTTCCTTGTATATATAAATGACCTTCCAGAGTCTGTAAATTCATTCATGAAAATGTTTGCAAATAATACAAAGAATGTGAAGAGAGTAGGAAACGAGAACATTGTTAGAGAACTTCAGGAGGATCTAAATAATCTGCATGAGTGGTCAGAAAAGTGGCTAATGAAATTCAATACTTCAAAATGTAAGGTAATGAGAATGGGTACAAGTGCAAGAAGGCCTAAGCTTGACTACTCTGTGCCTGGAGTACAGCTTCAAGAGACAGAAAATGAGAGAGATCTAGGAGTAAACATACTGGCAGATTTGTCTCCAGAAATACATATAAATGGCATGGTAAGGGCAGCATATACCTTCTTATCAAATGTAAGAGTAACCTTCAGGCACATGGACAAGGAAATGTTCAGAAATATTTATGTAACCTATGTGAGGCCAAAACTTGAATATGCAGCCCCCTTTTGGAATCCGCACTTGAAAAAGCACATAGCTAAGCTTGAAAAAGTTCAAAGACATGCCACGAAACTGGTGCCAGAAATACGCAATCTCAGTTATGATGAGAGACTATGGGAATTAGACTTACCATCACTCGAAGCTAGAAGATTGAGGGGGGATATGGTGACAGTCTTTAAATTCCTTCATGGTTATGATAGAGCAGATAGAGATTGATATTTTGATATGGCACACTCTAGAACTAAAGGTCATAGTTTGAAGCTTTGTAAGAAAACATGTTTGCAGGATGTAAGGAAATACTTTTTCAGTGTAAGAGTAGTTGATAATTGGAATTGGCTGAGCGAAGAGGTAGTTAATGCTATCTTAATCCATAGTTTTAAGGACAGGTATGATAAGTATCACTAAGTACAAAATGGAACCGATGAGGAGACGGGAAGATATGAGCTTTGGGCTCTTTTCCGTAAACACAATTAGGTAATAGCAATTTGGTAATTTTACACACACACACACACACACACACAGAAATATTTATGTAACCTATGTGAGGCCAAAACTCGAATATGCAGCCCCCTTTTGGAATCCGCACTTGAAAAAGCACATAGCTAAGCTTGAAAAAGTTCAAAGACATGCCACGAAACTGGTGCCAGAAATACGCAATCTCGTTTATGATGAGAGGCTGAGGGAATTAGACTTGCCATCACTCGAAGCTAGAAGAGTAAGGGGGGATATGGTGACAGTCTTTAAATTCCTTCATGGTTATGATAGAGTGGATAGGGATCGATATTTCGATATGGCTGGCTCTAGAACTAGAGGTCATAGTTTGAAGCTTCGTAAGAAAACTTGTTTGCAGGATGTAAGGAAATACTTTTTCAGTGTAAGAGTAGTTGATAATTGGAATTCGCTAAGCGAGGAGGTAGTTAATGCTATCTCAATCAATAGTTTTAAGGACAGGTATGATAAGTATCACTAAGTCTAAAAATGGAACCGATCAGGAGACAGGAAGATACGAGCTTTGGGCTCTTTCCCGTAAACACAATTAGGTAATCACAATTAGGTAATCACACACCCTCAGATTGCAGTGATAGAAGCTCAAGGGCCGGTATTAGAGAACATCAACCTTACAGCCACAGAGGTATGCAAAGCGCTGATGGATTTAGATGTTCATAAAGCTACAGGTCCCGATGACATATCCCCTCATGTGCTTAAAAATGCGCAAACACAATATCAGTGGCACTAAGTATCATATTTAAGGAGTCACTGGAGTCGGGGGAGATTCCAAGATGCTGGAAACAAGCAAATGTGATACCTATCTTCAAAAAGGGAAGGAGGGATACGGCTCTGAACTATAGACCAGTTTCCTTGACCAGCATAGTTTGCAAAGTTATGGAGAAACTACTAAGGAAACATATCTCTCTTCACTTGGAATCCTTCAACTTTTTGTCAGTGAGGCAACATGGCTTCAGAGAAGGTAGATCAGCAGTAACAAACTTATTAGAATTTTATGATGAGGTAAGCCGAATCTTACAGGAAAGAGAGGGCTGGGCAGATTGCATATTCCTAGACATCCAGATAGCATTTGACGCTGTTCCACATGGGAGACTTATTAGGAAGCTGCAAGCAATGGCTAGAATAAGTGGAAATGTCTTGGAATGGATAAAAATTTACTTAGAAGGAAGGGAACAGAGGCTTAGAGTAAGACACTCAGTGTCTGAATGGAGAAGAGTTAGTAGTGGAGTTCCACAGGATTCAGTTTTATGGCCAATTTTGTTCCTTGTATATGTAAATGGCCTTCCAGAGTCTGTAAATTCATTCATGAATATGCTTGCAGATGATACAAAGATTGTGAAGAAAGTAAAAAACGAGAACAGTGGTAGAGAACTTCAGGAAGATCTAAATAGTCTGCATGAGTGGTCAGAAAAGTGGCTAATGAAACTCAATACTTCAAAATGTAAGGTAATGAGAATGGGTACAAGTGCAAGAAGGCCCAAGATTGACTACTCGGTGGCTGGAGTACAACTTAAGAGACAGAAAATGAGAGAGATCTAGGTGTAAACATACTGGCAGATTTGTCTCCAGAAATACATATAAATGGCATAGTAAGGGCAGCATATGCATTCTTATCAAATGTAAGGGTAGCCTTCAGGCACATGGACAAGGAAATGTTCAGAAATATTTATGTAACCTATGTGAGGCCAAAACTCGAATATGCAGCCCCCTTTTGGAATCCACACTTGAAAAAGCAAATAGTTAAGCTTGAAAAAGTTCAAAGATATGCCATGAAGCTGGTGCCAGAAATACGCAATCTCAGTTATGATGAGAAGCTGAGGGAATTAGACTTACCATCACTCGAAGCTAGAAGATTGAGGGGGGATATGGTAAGAGTCTTTAAATTCCTTCATGATTAAAATAGAGTTGATAGTGATCGATATTTTGATAAAGGTGGCTCTAGAACTAGAGGTCATAGTTTGAAGCTTCGTAAGAAAACTTCTTTGCAGGATGTAAGGAAATACTTTTTCAGTGTAAGAGTAGTTGATAATTGGAATTCGCTAAGCGAGGAGGTAGTTAATCTATCTCAATCCATAGTTTTAAGGACAGGTATGATAAGTATCACTAAGTATAAAATGGAACCGATGAGGAGACGGGAAGATACGAGCTTTGGGCTCTTTCCCGTAAACACAATTAGGTAATCACAATTAGGTAATCACACACACACACACACACACACACATTGAAGATATTCTGCCTGAGAGTAGAGGCACTGATGACATGAGGAGGAACTATCCGAAAGGAGATTACATCAAAATGAATGAGCGTTTTGCAGTTATTGACTGGAGAACCTTATTTTACAACAAATCTGTACAAGAAATGTATGACATCTTTTGTGAGAAATATGGGAAGATAGTAGAACGCTGCATACCTGTCACCAAAGTAGGTGTAATTCATGCCAGAGAGAAATGGTTCGATAATGGGTGTAAAAGAGCTAAGGAGTGGAGAGACAAATGCTGGAAAAGGTATAGGAGGAGAAAAAACATAAATGCCTGGCAAACCTACAAAAGAGCAAGAAATGACTACCTAAGTAAAAGAAGAGAGGCAGAGAGAGACTATGAGAGGGACATCACCAGGAAGGCTAAAGAAAATCCCAAGCTTTCCCACAGCTTTATCAGAGGAAAACTGAAGGTAAAAGAACATATTTTAAGGCTAAAGAGAGCGGATGGAAGCATCACTGAGACGGATGAAGAGATGTGCAAAGAATTGAGCAAGGAGTTTCAGTCAGTATTTACAATAGAAAATACCCCACCCCCTCAGATTGCAGAGATAGAAGCTCAAGGGCCGGTATTAGAGAACATCAACCTTACAGCCACAGAGGTATGCAAAGCGCTGATGGCTTTAGATGTTCATAAAGCTACAGGTCCTGATGACATATCCCCTCATGTGCTTAAAAATGCGCAAACTCAATATCATTGGCACTAAGTGTCATATTTAAAAAGTCACTGGAATCAGGGGAGATTCCAAGATGCTGGAAACAAGCAAATGTGATACCTATCTTCAAAAAGGGAAGGACGGATACGGCTCTGAACTATAGACCAGTTTAATTGACCAGCATAGTCTGCAAAGTTATGGAGAAACTACTAAGGAAACAAATCTCTCTTCACTTGGAATCCTTCAACTTTTTGTAAGTGAGGCAACATGGCTTCAGTGAAGGTAGATCAACAGTAACAAACTTATTAGAATTCTATGATGAGGTAAGCCAAATCTTACAGGAAAGAGAGGACTGGGCAGATTGCATATTCCTAGACTTCCAAAAAGTGTTTGACACGGTTCCACATGGGAGAATTATTAGGAAGCTGCAAGCAATGGCTAGAATAGGTGGAAATGTTTTGGAATGGATAAAAACTTACTTAGAAGGAAGGGAACAGAGGGTTAGAGTAAGACACTCAGTGTCTGAATGGAGAAGAGTTAGTAGTGGAGTTCCACAGGGTTCAGTTTTAGGGCCACTTTTGTTCCTTGTATATGTAAATGACCTACCAGAGTCTGTAAATTCATTCATGAATATGTTTGCAGATGATGCAAAGATTGTGAAGAAAGTAAAAAACGAGAACAATGGTAGAGAACATCAGGAGGATCTAAATAATCTGCATGAGTGGTCAGAAAAGTGGCTAATGAAATTCAATACTTCTAAATGTAAGGTAATGAGAATGAGTACAAGTGCAAGAAGGCCCAAGCTTGACTACTCGGTGGCTGGAGTACAACTTCAAGAGACAGAAAATGAGAGAGATCTAGGAGTAAACATACTGGCAGATTTGTCTCCAGAAATACATATAAATGGCATAGTAAGGGCAGCATATGCATTCTTATCAAATGTAAGGGTAGCCTTCAGGCACATGGACAAGGAAATGTTCAGAAATATTTATGTAACGTATGTGAGGCCAAAACTCGAATATGCAGCCCCATTTTGGAATCCACACTTGAAAAAGCACATAGCTAAGCTTGAAAAAGTTTGAAGACGTGCCACGAAACTGGTGCCAGAAATACGCAATCTCAGTTATGATGAGAGGCTGAGGGAATTAGACTTACCATCACTCTAAGCTAGAAGATTGAGGGGGGATATGGTGAGAATCTTTAAATTCCTTCATGGTTATGATAGAGTGGATAGGGATCGATATTTTGATATGGCAGGCTCTAGAACTAGAGGTCATAGTTTGAAGCTTCATAAGAAAACTTCTTTGCAGGATGTAAGGAAATACTTTTTCAGTGTAAGAGTAGTTGACAATTGGAATTCGCTAAGCGAGGAGGTAGTTAATGCTATCTCAATCCAGAGTTTTAAGGGCAGGTATGATAAGTATCACTAAGTATAAAATGGAACCGATAAGGATACGGGAAGATACGAGCTTTGGGCTCTTTCCCGTAAACACAATTAGGTAATTACAATTAGGTAATTATACACACACACACACACACACACACACACACCACACACACACACACACACACATACATATACATATATATATATATATATATATATATATATATATATATATATATATATATATATATATATATATATATATATATATATATATATATATATATATATATATATATATATATATATATATATATATATATATATATATATATATATATATATATATATATATATATATATATATATATATATATATATATATATATATATATATATA